>PVIH01005877.1:0-18221 GCA_004025045.1 Sigmodon hispidus
CAGTCAGGGTGATGAGCACAGGGCAGACCAGTGAGGACCCTATCTAGTCACTGTCATATTACTGCAAAGAGACACCAAGACCAAGGCAATTTATAAAAGGAAGCATTTAATTGAGGGTTTGCTTGCAGTTCCAGACAGTGGGGATCGTGGTGGCAGGCAAGCAGGCGTGGTGCTGGAACAGTCGCTGAGACCTGATCTGCAAGTTGGGGCAGAGAGCAGGTGAATGGGCCTGGTACGTGTGATATAGCAAGAAGGGGAAAGGTAGCCTGGCAGTAAGCCATCAAGAAACACCATGAAGTCACACCACACAGCAAGAGACTTGTTAGGAAAGACACACGAGAGAGGGAGGCTGCCTGTGCCCTGGCAAGAAGCAGCAGAGAATAGGGGTTCCCTGGGGTGGGGGATTAGGGTTAGGGGGAACTGGGATTGGAGGGATAGTGTGGCCTGATCCTGGGGCAAGCTCAGGGATTGGTGGGACTTGGCGCTTTTCTGTAGAGTGTGGCCTGACTGCTGTCCCACCTTGAGGAGCTGATAATGGCCCTCACAGCCGGTAGGGAACCACTGTTATGGCCTGACCATAGCCACTGTTAGAAGGATATGACGAAGGACCTGGCAGTTGGAGCTCCTGGGAGGGGCTGGCCAAGCCAGAGCGGTCTAGGGGTGGAGCCCGGTGGCTGAAGGTCTCCAGGTGTTGGCTATTCACACCAACTCAAGCGGGCCCTGCCTGGAGCAGATGCTCCCTTGGTGAAGTTTGTATGCTTTGTGAATTTTGTCAACCCTTAAGGCACTAAAGTGGCCAGGCCTGTGCTTGAAGAGCTCCAGCAGTTAGGCTCCATCCCTAGACTTTCCTAATGGCCTTAATTACAAGAAAAAAAAAAAAAAATTCTACCAGTCACTGAGATTGTCCCAGGATCAGACCACATAATCCCTCCAATTCCAGGCTACCCTGGAAAGTTACCCCCAACCCCAAGAAACACTATATAAACTGTCTACTGTTCAGTTTCCTTCTTTTTATGTGAGCAGAGGCAGCCACCCACCTCTGCGTCCTTCCAAACATATCTCTTGTGTGCGGTTTGTTGTGCCATGTGACTTTGTGGTATTCTTTGGCTCCTGACTGCCAGGATGCCTTTCCAGCTGAGCTGTAGGATTTATACCAGGAGCGGGACCAAAAAGTGGAGTCTCTGTGAGCAACCGAGAAAGCCGTCCCCACCCACTGGAGTGGGTATGAATAGCCAACGGTGTGGGATTTTGAAACCTCAAAGCCTGGGCCTCCTAATTCTTCCTGAACAGTCTTACCAACTGAGAAACAAACATTGAAATGTATGAGCCTATGGGGAGCATTGTCATTCAAACCACCATAGACTCTAAAGACAGACAAGAGACACCTGGACCTCACGAACGCTGAACATCCCGGGATTCTTCAGCTCTTCAGGAGTGGGAGAGAATAAGTTTCATGTAGTATTCCTAATTACCAAATTGGGCAAAAGGAGAGTTAAGTCCACCTTTCCCCCACCCCCTTTTTTTTTTTTTTAAAAAAAAAAATTATTTATTTATTTGCCTTGGTGTTTGCCTGGAACTGGAACTACGGACAGTTGTGAGCTGCCATGTGGGTGCTGGGAATCGAACCCGGGTCCTCTGGAAGAGCAGACGGTGCTCTTAACCGCTGAGCCATCTCTCCAGACCCCCCAACCCCTTTAATAACCATCAAATGCGATTATTTTTCTAATAGAACTCAGTGGAATCTGTTATGGCTTGAATATTTTGTACAGTTGATCCTCAGTGAAGGATACAGTTCTGGGGTTTTCGAATCTTTTGAACATGGGCCTAATGGATAGAACTGTAGAGATGAGGCTTGTGGGTTCCAAGTGGTCCTCCCTAACTCTCAGCCTCCTGGTTGACACCAGGTAGTAAGCCCCAGCTACAGCTGCCACAGCCCTAAACTCTGCCATGACTTCCTCAACATGATGGACTGCATCTTCTCACAGGTAACATTTTAGTTACAGCCAGAAAGGGGTTAACTCTGAACAGGAAGCACAGTAGATCATCCCAGCTGGCATGTGGGTGGCAGTGAGCTGATTCTTGCCCTTATTTCATGAATTGCTGCCCCATCCCCAAATATCCATTGTTGGCTTGCTTTCTGGCAACTTTGTTAGGAGCAAGATTGTTTTATCTTCTTTCATTTCTCTTTTGCTAATTCCTACTGCTTGACTTTGTAGAAAAGTGACTCCTACATCACATCCTATTTTTTAATTGTATAATTGTAACATACAATTTCCATTATTATTTTTTAAGTTTTTATTTTTGAGGTTGCAATTTAATTAAGACATTTCATCTTTTCTCCCTCCAGACTCTTCCATATGCCTCTCCCACTCTCCTCTAAATTCATGGCCTCCTTTTTCAGTAATTGTTATTCCTAAATATAACATGTTCAGTTCATATAAAATTATCTGTATGTATGTTTTCAAAGCTGGTAACTTGGACTGGACAATATTTTGCATAAAACCATTCACAATATCCAAAATTTTCAAAAAGCAATACAACTTCTCAAAGAGTAAACATATTTGCCAAATTTACCGGTTACTATGAAGCTTTATCTCTAAAATATCTCCAGAGGGGCTGCAGACATGGCTCATCAGTTAAGAGTCCTACTGTGGAATAATCTTTTTGTACACTGTGAATATGTGTCACTCTGGTTTAATAAAAAGCTGAACAGCCAACAGCTAAGTAGGATTTCTGGGCAAAGAGGAAACTAAGAAGAAAGAGGTGAAGCCAAGAGATGCAGAGAAAGCAGGCCGTGCAGTCCGAAGATGAGGTAATAAAGCCGTGTAAGTAAATTAATAAAAATTGGTTAATTTAAGTTGTAAGAGCTAGTAAGAAATAAGCCTAAGCTAAGGTTTTCATACAAGTCTCCGAGTCAGTTTTGTGAGTTGGCAGCCCAAAGAAAAGCCTGACTACAGACTGAGGATTGCTTTTGCAGAGGACTCGGGTTCAGTTCCCAGCACCCATTATCAGTGGCTCACAAACACGTCAAACTCCAGTTCCAGGAGATCCAAGATACTCTGGCCTCAGAGTGGGCACCTTCACATATTTGGCATGCATTAATTCTCTGTCTCTCTCTCTCTCTCTCACACACACAGATATAAATAAAAATAAATATTTATTTAAAATATCTTCTGGAAAATAACATTAAACCAGTTTCAAAATATTTTTTCTAAGACAGGGTTTCTCTATGTAACAGCCTTGGCTGTCTTGAAACTAGCTTTGTAGACCAGGCTGTCCTTGAAATACTTGATTTAATAAAATGTAAAGGCAACAACTTAGCAAATATTGATTCATCAGTTACATTTTAAAACTTCATTTAATAATTTGTACCCAACTATGCATCAGATACAAGCTAGACTCACATCTTTGATTCCAAAAAGCCGGCTTTTAACAGGTTAGGAACTGAAGAAGAGGTGTGGAGCTAGTGGCCAGTCACACAGTTGACTTTTTTTTTTTTTAAGATTTGTTTATTTATTATATATACTGTATACTGAAGAGGGTACCAGATGTCATCGTCATAGGTGAGCCACCATGTGGATGCTGAGAACTGAACTCAGGGCCTTTGGAAGTACAGTCAGTGCTTTTAACCTCTGAGCCATCTCTCCAGCCCCTCAAAAGATTATCTTTTTTTTAAAAAAAAAAAGAAAGAAAAAACGAAACAACTTGCTAGATGAGGTGTCTTATGCCTTTAGTCCCAGCACTCAGGAGGCAGAGGCAGGAGGATCTCTGTGAGTTCAAGGACAGCCTGGTCTACAAAGCTAGTTTCAGGACAGCCAAGGCTGTTACATAGAGAAACCCTGTCTCAGAAAAAAAAAATTTGTTTTAAAGAATCACAAATCTAAACTTTTATATATAAAAAAAATCAATCATCTCTACTTTAAATCCTCAGAGTGCATATCCACTCATTAACAGGTTTTTTTTTTTTTATTAAATTATATTAGGAAGCTGAAGAGAATAAGGGATTAGTCATCACCTCTGGTCACCAATCCATCTTTAGCAAGAAAGGCACATCAGCTAATAATAACCAGATGCCTTTGTTCTTGTTCCCTGGCCTCAACAAGTGCCTCTCTCAGCTATTACAAGTGTGCCTTTCTAAACTTTAAATTGTTCCCCAAGATTTTTTACATCAAAGCTATTAACAAAAATAACCTGACCTTATTAGCAATCTGCATCTCTAAATTCTAAGGATGGTATTTAAATCATTAATCTGCTCCAGCAGCAATGCTAGGAAAAAGTCAATCACTATTATTTTAAGTACCAATAACACTGCCCAGTGAGGGACCAGAAACCCTCATAGATTATGAAGAATGTGGTAACCCTGAGGGCAATAAGCAGAGCTGTGCTCAATAACAGCATGAGATCCTCAGGACATGTGGTCCTCAAGGCTCTGCCTCTCCCAGGCTCATCCAGCATGTCTATGCTGACCTTCCACCTGTATTCCATTAGTTCCAACACTGCTTGCTATTCCTCTTGCATGGCTCCAAGCACATCTTAAACGATGCTAAATGCCTATATTTTTTGCCTTAAGCATTTTGTTTTTCATTTCTTATTGAACTCCTAGCTTCTATAAAGTGAAATAGAAATGGTAAACTGAGCTGGTATGACTCATGCCTCACTGAAAACAGAGCATGACAAAGTACCTATTAGAAACTGCATTATACACTAACCCTAACCACTTGGAAAGTATCACGCTCATAGCAGATACCGGATGAGGTCTTAGGTTGAAATTAGCAGAATAAAGAAATATTTTTTATCATGTCATTAAAGGACTGAATGTTATTTCGAAATATTCCTAATAAACCATTTATCTTACACTGCTTCTTTAAAAGATCATTAAAAATGATATTTTTAAGAGGAAAACCATTATAGATGCTCCCAGCTTATAGTGGTTCTACTTAGGATTTTTCAGTTTCATGAAAGTGCACAAGTAATTCACATTCAGTATGAAGTATACTTAGAGATTTGGATTTAAACTTCTCCTTAGCTAATAGTAAACTATCTGGGATTCTCTCAAGATGCTGGGTAGTGGCAGCAAGCCAGAGCTCCATCAAATACAACCATGAGCTTCCTGTGCTCCGTACTGCTCTGTATTGCTATTATAGTGTTGATATTTTGTTATGTTTTTTTTTGCATTCAGCCACATCTACACAATGTGAATCCTAGTGAGCACACAAGCTGTTATTTGTGCACACAACACTTTTATTATAAAATTGGCTTTATGATAGATTATTTTGATCCCCTGCAAGCTAATGCAAGTGTCCTGGGCACTTTTAAAACAAGCTGGACTCAGCTAGGTAGATTCAAAGCATTTTCAACTTAGGGTATTTCTTTATTGAGACGGGGTCAATATGTAGCCCTGGCTGGTATTGAGCTCAGGATTCTCCTACTTCAGCTTTCTAGGCAGGGTGTGTACCACCATGTCTGACTTATGTTAAGATTGTTCAACTAGTGATGGGGTATAGGTATATAGTCCCACTACAATTGAGAACCAATATGTATCTATATATAACATTGACATCATATTTCAAGACATTTGTTTTTGTCTGCAATTTGTTTGTTTGATGTGTATGAGTGTTTGGCCTGCATGTATACAAGTGCACCATACATACCTGGTATACAAAGAGGTCAGAGGGGTTTATCCAAAGCCTTAGAACAGGAGTTACTTACAGATGTTTGTAAACCACCACATGGATGCTGGAACTGAACTCAGGTCCTCTGCAAGGGCAACAAGTTCCCTAAAGTACTGAGGAATCCCTCTAGCACCAAGACAATTATTTATTCAAGAGACTTAATAATTAAAAATAATAATGGAGCTGGGAGGTGGTAGCACTTTAATCCCAGCACTCAGGAGGCAGAGGCAGCAGATCTCTGTAAATTCAAGGCCAGCCTGATCTACAAAGTGAGTTCCAGGACAGCCAGAACTACAGAGCTACATAGTGAAACCCTGCCTCAAAGAATGATGATGATGATAATAATAATAATAAATTGTGGTGATATATTGGATAGCTAATAAGTTTGCCTGAAATATCAGAGGCCAGAGCCACCTACAGATTTAGCCATGAAGGTCAGGGAGTGGTGACCCACATCTTTAATCCCAGAACTCAGGAGGCAGAGATCCTCTGAATCTTTGTGAGTTCAAAGCCAAACAGAGCCAGATGGTGGTGGCACACACCTTTAATCCTAGCACTAGGTAAGTTGAGTAAAATAACTGGACAGAGAAGAAGGAGGCAGGACTTGGGCCTTCACCTGCATTTCTATGCTCTTTCAGCTGAGGACTGAGAGGCATTCAGGCTGAGGAGAGGTGAGAAGTGGCTGTGCTTTGTTCCTCTGTCTCTCTGATCTTTCAGCTTTTCCCAAAATGCTGGCTCTGGGCTTTTATTATAAGACCACATGGAATTCATGCAATAAGTAATAGTAACAATAATAATAAATTATAATGATGCTAAATCTTACTTTGGCTATTTATCTACCAAAAGTGGTTTGAAGCAAGCCTTAAAATGTATACTGCTGCTCTGTGTTTGTCTATGATAAACTCAGTTTTCAGGGAGGAAAAAAAAAACCTCTTCAAAAAAGTAAACTTTTCTCTAGCCTTAAAATCATCATGTAGTAACATTGCAGTACTCAAAGGAAAAATACTTTGTGTGTAGGTTTTCCTCAATGTAAATGTTAAAATAATTACAAATGTATTTGAAGCTTAAATAATAGCATAGACCATTGTGCCCTTTTATTCCTGGTCTCAGGAACATTACTTTTATTGTTACATATTTACCCTTTATTGGACAGATAAAATGGACATCTTCTAATAGCATACATAGTAGTGTACTTCAGTGCAACGGATGGGAAAGGAAAAAAATTTTCTGCCTCAAGTAATCAAGTCAGTAAAGTGTGTTTGTTGTTGCCTTCAGGAGACTAACACATAAAGATTCCCAGGGCAGCAAAGGTGTCTCAGTGGCTAAAACATGCTTGCTGTACAAAACTGACGACCTGAGTCTGATCCCCAGAACACACACACAACTGTCCTCCGACCTTCCTGCTATGGTACACCTCACACATATCACACATACAGAACACAACAAAAAACTTTAAAAGGTCTCCAGTCTACAACCCTGCTGTAGAAGATTATTTTAAGGTGCGTTACTTTTGTTTATGTTACATTTGTTTGACTCTGTGAAGCTGTGATTCTTTGCCTGTCTAAAACACCTGATGGTCTAATAGAGACCTGAATGGCCAATAGTGAGACAAAAGAAAGGACAGGCAGGGATGGCAAACAGAGCGAAATAAAAGGAAAGAGAAATCTGAGAGAAAAAAAGGAGAAAAAGTCAGAGAAAGAGGACTGCAGGGGCCAGCCACCCAACTACATGGCTTGCCACAGAGTATGAGTGAGAGTAAGATATATAGAAGAAAAAGGAGGGGCTGGAGAGATGGCTCAGCGGTTAAGAGCACCGTCTGCTCTTCCACAGGACCGGGGTTCGATTCCCAGCACCCACATGGCAGCTAACAACTGTCTGTAGTTCCAGTTCCAGGCAAACACAAAGGCAAATAAATAAAGTTTAAAAAAAAAAAAGATATATAGAAGTTAAAAAGGAGGGTCTGGAGAGATGGCTCAGCGGTTAAGAGCACTGGTTGTCCTTCCAGAGGACCAGCATCCCACATGACAGCTAACAACTGTCTGTAATTCCAAGATCTGACAACTTTACGCAGTTATACATGCAGGCAAAACACCAATTCACATAAAATAAAAAGAAAAAAAGAAAAAGAAAAAGCCCAGAGGCAAAAGGTAGATGGGATAATTTGAATTAAGAAAAGTTGGCAAGAAACAAGCTAAGCTAAGGCCAGGCATTAATAATTAAAAATAAGCCTCCATGTGGTAATTTATTTGGGAGCTGGGTGGCAGGCCCCTCGAAAGAAAAAAAAAAAAAAAAAACCACTACCCAATGAAAATCTCTTAGACTATACAAACAAATATATTTCAGAATATACTTTTGGGGTAGACTTTTTTGATAATAAAATCACCAAGGTCCTGTAGACAATTTTGAGTTTGCTGAAAAGTACAAAGTGCTAGAAAACAATCGAATGTGTCTTCCCAGCACTGAGGAAGTAGGGTTGGGGGGATCAGGTTCAAGGCTGAAGACTAGCCTGGGCTTCATTAGACCCATAAATATAAACCTATCACATGAGCACAGCTACCTTTGCTTTGTACATATCTTCAACCAATTCTCTTTCTGGATTTATATGTGTGCTGTGTCCTTAGGTAAGAGGAGATATAAAGGAAACTGTGACTAAATAGTGAGGTAAGTGTATGGAAGAAAAAAAGAACCAAAAAACTCAGTATCTCAGCCTAGAGTGAAGCAGAGGGAAGAGAATGCATTCCTCAAATGGCAGGGTAGCAGCTCCGGGACATTTTAAATTCTGGTTATTTTAAACTTCCTAAAGGGATTATGTGAAGACTTGGAGGGACTGCCTGTTGTCCAGTGTTTACACTGTGGTCCAACCAATGCAGACAGTCCAGGACAGAGCTCTGTGTGTCTACTCTTTCCTTACACAGTAGCCTAGAAATGTGTCTGCTTGGGTTTATTCAGTTATAGATGACCTAGAGTGAACAGTGTTCACGTCTTTAAAGAAACACATTACATTCTAATGATTACAGCCAGGTACAGAATTGTATCCCGTATACTTTGCACTTGAGAAAAGAAAGCAAGGGGATTGCCACAAGTCTAAAGCCAACCTGGGCTGCATAAAGAATACCAGGCTAGCCAGGGCTATATAGTAGGGCCTTGTACCAAAAGTAAGTATTTCTCCTAAATTAACTAATTAATTTAATATGGTACATTTCCCCTATGCCCTATACTGACCTTTGTCAATGCCCAAATCAGACAAGGATACTATTCAGTTCCACACACGGCTTTATGTTGGCAACACATCCTCTTTAACATTCAACAGAGAAAGAAACAATCCAATTCCTGAACAATGCCATAACCAAAATGTGGTTACCATGGTTACATTGATGTCTTTGTTTGTGTTTGTTTTTCTTTAAGTGTGTGTGTGTTTCCCTATTTTATAAGACAAGTATCAAGAGATAGGATTAAATAACCTACTCCATAGCAAGTCTCCTTTGCAAGTCTTGGTCCTATTAATAAAAGAACTTAAAACTGAGCTCAGAGCCTGGCAGTGGTGGTGCATGCCTTTAGTCCCAGTAGTTAGAAGGCAGAGGAGGGTGGATTTCTGTGAAATGAGGCCAACCCGGTCTACAGAGTGAATGCCAAGAAAAGTTCGAAAGCTACAGAGAAACCCTGTCTCAAAAAGAAAGAAAGACAGACAGAAAGAAAGAAAGAAAAAAGAAAGAAAGGAAGGAAGGAAGGAAGGAAGAAAGACAGAAAGAAGGAAGGAAAAGAAAGAGTGAGCTCATAAGGAAGCTTTAAGACAATTTGCTGGAGTCCAAGAGAGAAAAAAGGCAGCCAAGCTGGAGCCCTCCTCAACTGTGTGTGGGAGGGAGGGGTGGGAAGTAGACGGGAAAGTCACACTTGCACAGAGCTTCATGAATGAACAGATACAGTGGGGAACCAAGAAGACACACTGGGAAAACAGGGTGGCAGGAGTTCCAGGGCCTGTGTTCTGCCAGCTTTTATTAGAAAGGCACCAAAATGGCCCCAGGGTGCCACCGCTCTGGGCATGAGAGAGACCTTCTGGCCTTCTGAGCCAAAGCAATAAGAAATGTTTTACCTTAGTTTAACCTTTGCTTTAACCTTGCAGTCACCTAAGAATATTTCTGCATGAGGCCTAGAGTTCAGCATGGGCTTACCACTGGAAGTCTTGACTAACAACATCTACTGGGCCACTTTATAGCGGGCACTTAGTTACAATTAGCCGGCTCTGTATCAGTTCCTCAAAGGCTGCTGGTGTGGTTTGGGTTGTAATTACTTATGTGCATAGGCATTCGGCCTCCATGCCTGGTGCTTGGGAAGGCCAGAGGAGGGTACTGAATCCCTTAAACCTGGAGTTGCAGATGGTTGTTCTGCTGTGAGCGGCCAGTGCTCTTAATTGATGACCCGTCACTCCAGTCCTCTGCTTTAGTTTTAATCAAGTATTTAATTTTCAAGTATTTAAGTTACAAGCATCATGGAGATTTTCTATTACAGTGCTTAAAATCTGCCTTAAGTTAAAAAAAAAAAAATCTACTTAGTATTGCTGCCACCAGACACACTGCTGGAGGAAAGTGACGTATTGATATTCATGTGTCACGGTCCCTAAGAAACAATTGGCTGAGGGCCCTTTCTCCTTTTTACCTGCCTGGCATCCTGTCACTTATAGTCTGAGACTGACAGCAAGCCTGCTTATTTCTAACAGTGATGCTAAGACTAATGGTGATGTGTGGGTGGGGGGTGGATAGAGCTCAATGACAGAACACCTGCCCTGTATTTGTGAGGCTCTGGGTTCAGTTCCAAGGTCCGGAAAAAAAAAAAAATTAATTCAAAAGATGTGTTAGTGATCTCTTAGCACCCAAGTAACTAGGAGGCAGAGTCAGAAAGTGAGCCAGGTCCTCTGACACCCCCCCCCCTTTTTTTAATTCCAGGGTCCTTCTCCAGAGCACACAGACAGCATGCTCACAATGTTCATGCAGACTGTCCTCAGGCATGTCCCAGTTTTCCACAGCTAACTGTGGCCAGCTGTGTGGCCTCCTGGCAAGTAAGCTAGCCTCAGTTCTCTTAGCTGTAAAATGAAAGAGATAAGATCCCTTTCTCAGGCTTTAATCTCTTATTCTGCTCAAACTGTTATAAGGAGCTACCATGGATAGTGTCACAAAACAGCAAACATGTCTGTATTCTGAAATCTGAGATCAGAGCCCTAGCAGAGTTAGGCTCTCTCTGGTAAGGGTCCTCTTCTAGGATGCAGACTGTCAGCTTGCATGTTTTCCTGTGATGGAAAGATAACCTTGATAGTTTCCTCAAAGGCAATAAATGCCTGGGTTAGTGGTGAACACCTGTGACACAGGACCAAGGATGCTGAAGCAGAAGGAGGGCTACAAGTTCAAGACTAGCCTAGGAGTTCCAGGCCTTCTCATTATCTAATCATCTCCCATAGGTCTCATTCTCAAATACCCTCACCCTGTAACAGGGCCCCAGACCTTAGCAGAACTGACTCCATGACAGAAGTGCTATTCAGGCCACAAAACTCAGCACACAGACAGCAGCACAGGCCAAACAAAAACAAAGACCTAACCCATCCAAGTCCATAGTCCCTAAATTTGCTAACCTTGCTTTGGCTTCTGACTGACTGTTCTTGTTAACTGCAGTGCATCAACCCAGGATGTAGTTTTTATGCTTAAAAATTCACCCTGAAAAGGCCAGGGACTACAAAGGCCCGAGGATCCTGAATACCTAGTATAATCACCAGCCAGCTAATAAAGACTTCCTATTGTCTTAAACTGACATCTGAGCAGCCTTCTCTGGTGGATACCCCACAATGGCCCCAGAGTTAGAGTTTTAATGTATGAAACAAAAGATGACCACAAGGGACCACAGAGCAGTAACTACTTCTTGGCTGTAGACTATGCTCAGTGATGGAAGCACACACACAGTCCTCAACACATCAGGGAATGTTGTAGAATAATAAGATGTGTTGCTTCTGTTTATGCTGCATTTGCTTAACTCAGTGAAGCTGTGTTATTCATCTGTTTAAAAAATGTGGTAGTCAGAGCTGGAGAGATGGCTCAGAGGTTAAGAGCACCAACTGTTCTTCTAGAGGTCCTGAGTTCAATTCCCAGCAACCACATGGTGGCTCACACCCATCTATAATGAGATCAGGTGCCCTCTTCTGGCATACAGGCATAGTAGAGGCAGAATGTTGTATACATAAAAAAAAACTTTTTAAAAAAATTAAGAAAAACCAAACCTGATGGTCTAATAAAGAGTTGAAGGGCCAGTAGTGAGGCAGGAGAGAGAAACAGGTGGGGTTGGCAGGTAGAAAGGACATATATATAGGAGAGATCCGGAAGGAGACAGGAGGAGGAACAAGAGGAGGTAGCCAGAGGCGGGGCCCCAGGGGCCTGCCACCCAGCTACACATTCAGCCACAGAGTAAGAGTCAAAGTAAGATTGCAAAAGTAAGAAAAGGAAAAACCCCAGAGGCAACAGGTAGACAGGGTAGTTTAAAGTTAAGAAAAGCTGGCTAGAAATAAGCCAAGTAAAGGCCAGGCATTTCTAGTTAGGAATAAGCCCCCATGTGTGATTTATTTGGGAACTGGGTGGTATAGTCTTCCCAAAAGAGTAAAGAGAAAGAAAACAAAAACAAAAAAATCTGCAAGGGAATGAATGCACCTCTCTTCTGAGAAAAGTTAATGTAAGTTATAGAGTTGGGGTAAATAGGTGAAAGTGTTAATAGAAAGTAAACGTGGTATCAGAGTGGAATATTTAGTCATTAGTATAAACATATATTAAATATTAATTAACATTATTACATAAATAATATTAGAAGGAACTGATCCACATTCATTTTCTCTCTACTAGCAGATGGCAGCCAGTGCTACAGAAATCCACTTGGTATCTATAAGCACAGTTTTGCTCTCATGGGGCTTGTCACTCTTACATGAAATTATGAAGTGTGGATCAGTTTCAGCCTCCTTGTCCCTTCTCATCCCAATGACCTGGGAAAATGAGAACAAATGACATTCTAGTGAATGACTCCTTGCCCTCCAGAGAGAAACAAAAGCAGCTTGTCCAAACCAGCCACCTTCAAGCTTTCCCTTCTTGCCCTTAGAAATGTTTGTGTATACTTTCAGTCCATAGTTATGATTCACTCTAAGTTTAAGCAATAATAAAAATACATTATATGACACCTCCATTACCCATTTAAAGTAGATATGAACATTATTACTATGCATGCATATATATGTGCACTCATGTGAATGCATGTATGTGGGTGCCTGTGTCATAGCATGCCTTTGGAAGTAAGAGATATTGTGGAGTTTATTACTTTTAGGTAACCTCCAGGAATTGAAATTCAGGTCACCACACCTTTGAAGCAAGCACTTTTTACCACTGAACCATTTTTCGAACCCCAATCTGCTTTAAATTGGAAACATTGCAATATTTCATTTTTTTTTCTTTTTGACTATATGCTTTCATTTTTCTTCCTCCAAGTTTATTGTACTGTGATACATTTTATGCCTAAGAATCTATTACCTCACTTGCTATGATCTTAAGGTCCTATGTATAAAGAAAGTAAACAACTATTTTGAGTTAACACTCATACCTGGTTAAAACAGCATGATACAGCCTGCAAGATGGCTCAGCAGGTAAAGCATTTGCTGCCAAGTCTGAAGACCTAAGTTCAAGCCCTGGTTCCCAGAAAGTAGAAGCAAAGAATTCTGCATATTGTCCTGATCACCACACATGCAAGTACACACACAGGGGACATATACTCTCTTAGACACACAGAGGCATACAGACACATACACAAAATAAGTACAAATTTTGTTAAGTAATGATAAATTTTGGCAAATTCAAAGTAAAATGTTAGTGTCACTGTATGGTTCAATCTCCTTAAGTTTAAAAGCAAAGACTTGCCAGTCACTTAACATAAACTGCTCAATCGTTAGGGTCACTTTTAAGAATATGCGTATGGGATAAAAATATGATCTGTCTTGTCTAATTCTGATATGATAGCTTTTTTTTAATCTTCTATTTTATTGTTATATTTTATTATTCCCCCTTAGAAGCCTGTTTGTTTTCTAAGAGGACAGAATGGGAGAGGATCAGATGGGAGGGGAGGGGAGGAGGAAGTGGGAGGAGCAGAGAGGGCAGGAGAAACCATCATGGGGTATATAATGTGAGGAAAACCCTATTTGAAAAAAGATACTGTATCTTGGGAACAGATAGAGTATTATTAAAGAACAAAGGAAAATGAGGACTAAGAGGAATGGGGGACAGGAGGGGGGCAGGTAGGAAAGGGAATGTTAGGGGGGCACCTAATACTAGAGGCCTTTTGAAAAGCCAGATGGAGACCGCCTACTGAAGAAGCTTCCAAAATATATACATAGACAAGAGGCTGACTTAATTACTACATAACGGGGGAGACTATACAGCCACTAGTCCATTATATGCTACTAAATAAAACCCCTAGTGCCAGGTATGGGTTACATCTTTTTAAGTCATTCGTCAAGGGGCCAAAGCCACCACAAACACACACACACACACACATACACACACACACACACACACACACACACACATACATTATGGGCTACTGCTAAAGCTATTGGTCACCTCCCACAATCTGATAGCCACTAAGTATTTATGTCATAAAACATGGAAAATCAGTACTCAATTGGAAATTTCACCCCTACTGAATAGTATTCATACTGTTAGACATTTCCATATACACAATCAGAGGAGAAAAGTAATCATTAATCTCAACCAGCTATGGGCCCTCTAAGCTACAACAGTGATCTGTCTGCAAGATATACTGGTACAACAATAGTACAAATGATACAACAGTTAACCCGTCACTTAAAAATCAGATTTGAAGGCTGTTCTATGGGATGGAACCCATACCTGTTAATGAACAACAAACCTGATCTGCTAATGACAATAATATAATGACTCTAAGGACTTATGATACTATACCCATAGATCATTGCATCAGCCAACCTTCATCAGAGAAGCTTCTTCTTACAGCAGATGGGAACTAACAGAGAGCCAGAAGTGGACATACAGATAAAGATTTTGGAGCACTGTCCTAAATGAGATGCTATTACACCCCTTCCCCCATGGCTCAGGAATCTCTGCAGAAGAGAAAGCAGAAAGATTATAAGAACCAGAGGTGGTGGATGACTTCTAGGAAGCATATTTTCCAGACACAACAGAACAAATGCATATAAGAACTTACAGAGACTGCACAAGGCCTGTACCATCTCAAGTCATAAAAAAACTAGCACAGAAATATCCCAGACAACTTACAGTCAAATCCTAGGGCAGACAGCTCAAAAATTCCTTGATCCTTAAATACAAAGATAAACAACTGAAAGTCAATCACATATACCTTTAATCGTAACACAAAAAAAGCCAAAAGTAATGACCAACACCCTTAATCCCATAACTCCAGAGACAAAACTTCTGTTTCTATAAATTCAAAACTACATGCCTTTAATCTTAACCTAAATAAAATAAAAAATTTATAAGGGCTGTAAAAACCGAAAAAAGAAAAAACTGACAAAAGTGACAGACAAAAGAGACCAAAAATAAGGCTAAAAAAAGTTACAAAACAGTTTAATAAAAATTAACTGTAGTGCTTTCTCTCTCTGACATTTCAACCTTCCCTCAATATTTGACTCTGAGTCTTCTTTTCTTACAACCCAAATTCACGCTACCTCAGAGAAGCAGGCACCAAGTCCCACTCGTAACCAAGATGCTGAGTATGACACTCCAGAGCAGACCAATACAAACTGAACTTCATGGAGGTTTGTTTGTTGTTGTTTTATTTTTTCTTTTTGGCTTTGTTTTGTTCCTTTTTGACCAGTTTGTTTGGGTTTTGGTTTTCTATAAGAGACAGAACAAACATGAAGTTGGATAGATGGGGGGGGGGGCAGACACCTGAAGGAGCTGGGGGAGGGGAAAGAGTACAATCAAAATATATTGTATGAAATTTTCAAAAACTAAATAAAATTGTACCCCTTGGGTGAAACCCTGGAATGCTCTATCCCTGGCATACTCCAGAGTGACTCACTCTATGGAGTAGCGGTTCTCCTTCTTCATAAAACGGGGTCGCTAGCAGTGAAAGAACAAATGTTTCCATTATATACTCAATCTATCCACTCTCTTCTAAAGACCATTCATAAAACCGCACATGGGGGCTGATGCCCTGGACGCTTTGCTCCTGGGTCATTTGGCCCCTCATATGAGATAATCACTGTCTACTATCATCAGATACTGGTGTTTGGGACTGTGAATGTGGAGAATGGAAGAGGAAACAGTATTGAAATTTCACTAAGTATGGGAGGTATAAACATTAGAATTACAGTATAACTACGCTAGTGTTAGGGTTAGGGCTGGTGTTAGATCAGGGTTACAGGCTTCCTAGAGTTAGGATTAAAGTTAGAGTTAGGAGTAGGTGAAAGGTGGTTCCATCTCCAGTTAGGGTCAGATCTAAAGGAATAAGGATATGAGGTAGGGCGAATGCAAGGTTAGAACCTGAGTTTTGGCTGGGCCAAGATTACTGTTAGGGTTAAAGGATCTGTGTTAGAGACTGGTTGTAGGTTAAAGTTAGAGCTAGGGCTAAGTGTGGGGGAGGGTTAGGATTGGTGTGAAGTTTCAGATAATGTTTGGTGTTAAGACTGGGGTCAGGCTAGGGTTAGTGTTATCACTAAATCTTAAGGCTGTGGTTACATATTTACATACACATATTCATATCTACACTAAATCTTAAGGCTGTGGTTACATATTTACATACATATATTCATATCTTTAAGATTTTCATTTTATGTGTGTTTTGCCAGCATGCACGGCAGTACACCACAATGAGTTTATGGCTTCTTGGGAGGCCAGAAGGCAGCCTGGGATGCCCTGGGACTGGAGTTAGATGGCTGTGAACCACTATGGTGGTGCTAGGTGAACCTGAGCCTTCTGCAGCAACAGTTCGATAAGCATCTATCTCCCTAGCCTCACTTAGTATCTTTAAAACGATCTCTCACCTCTAGATTGTAGGGCTCCTAGAAGATACAATTCAGCAGCACTTTCCAATACTGTTTAGGCATTAAGAAGAAGGTAAAACTAGCAGTTTCTTGCAAACAGACTTACTCTTAGCAACTTAGGAATGATAAACAAAGAACCTGCAGTTGTTTTTATTCTAAGAGTTGCTAGGACACAGAGCAGTCCAACAGATGGCCCTAGGGAGTGTCAGCAGCAACTTGCCCTTCAGGAGCCAATCCTTTCTTACCCAAGCACTCAAGTGCTGATTCCATCAAGAACTAGACAACCATCTGTTGGATACAGTTAACAGGTGAGTGTTTGGTTTGAGCAGTCCATAACCAGAAGCCATAGCCACAGAAATGTCGTCTCATCTAGGAATGTGGCTAGGTGGAGGCAGAGACATGAGGCTAGGCTAGGCATGGTGGCACAAGTCTTTAATCCCAGCAGCTGGAAGGCAAAGCCAGGCAGGTAGATCTCTGAGTTCAAGTCCTGCTATGGGCTATAGAAAGAAGCCCTCTCTCAATTTAAAAATAAAAATAGCAGACCAAATACAAATAAAGGAGTGAATATCCAGTAAGAAATAAACAGGAAACATAGGACATGAGGTATAGTTAGGTGGTGGTATGTGCTTAGCATACCCAAAGCTAGGCTCAATCACCAAACCAATTAAAACACACACATTAAAAAAAAAAAAAAAAAAAAAAAAAGGTAGGAACCAACACACACAGGGAACATAGCTAAGTGTTCCTTATCCACTCTGCAGGCCATATTAGAACTCTAGGGAACCCTAACCTGAACTACTGTATACCCATGTTTCATGTAACTAAAAAGTCTTACAGAACTGGCTTTGGGAACTCAGCTGGGACTGTCAGAACAACTTTCTGTGTTGGCCTAGGCCTTCCCACAAGCCCCTACCTTAGGCCTTTCTCAATTAAAAAAAGAAAGAAACAGTAAAGGATAAAGGCAGTAGCAGACGGTAAAATATGGTTAACTACTCAAAATAAAAGCAAGCATGTTCATATTTCTGTTCTCAGAGCTGTAAAAAGTTAGATTTAATGTTGACCAGGGTGTAGCTCAGACTGATCATGAACATTATCTTGAAGCTTATTAAGAAATGCAAATTACTGGGCTCTTTTTAGAGCAGGGGAATCAGTGTCTCCACTGATAAGCAGCCAGGCAGAAACTGAAAGGGTAGTGAGAGGCAGCCAGCACACTGCAGATAGCCTCTGTGGTTAACTCAGCTTACACTCATCCTGCTGGCTTTGCAGGGGTGCAAGGTTTCCGCTCTTCTGGCTACATTAACTTGTGTTCTTCCAGATATTTTAGCTGGACCTGGTTATTCTGTAAATAAATATTTACTGATTTCTGCTTTTCTGAAAGAGGTGGAGGGAGCTACAGATCTTCCATTTATAGGAAAGTTTAAGTATTGGTTTAACTAAAAACAATGCTATTTTTATTTTCTTCTTAATTGACCTGCTTGTTGAGACAGAAAAAGGGT
>PVIH01005877.1:18321-98321 GCA_004025045.1 Sigmodon hispidus
TTTTTTTTTTTTTTTTTTATACATTTGTCCCAATTTTTTTTTTTTTAACTTTATTTATTTGCCTTGGTGTTTGCCTGGAACTGGAACTACAGACAGTTGTTAGCTGCCATGTGGGTGCTGGGAATTGAACCCGGGGCCTCTGGAAGAGCAGACGGTGCTCTTAACCGCTGAGCCATCTCTCCAGCCCCCAGAAAGCAGTTTTAAAGTCTAACAGCCTAAGACTTAGGGTCAGAGTCGGGGAACAAAAACTGGCTGGCCTAAGAAGCCAATGTAGGTCAGTTGGTAGTGGTGGTGCACACCTTTAATTCCAACACTTGGAAGATGAGAAAGATGGATCTCTGAGTTTAAGGCCAGACTGATCTACAGAGTGAGTTTCAGGACAGCCAAGTTCACAAAGAAAAACCCTGCTTGGGGGAGAGGGGATGCATTAGAAATAAACATTACTGGATGACAACTTTTATAATGCACAGTTCCCTAAACACAGTTTCTATATTTTCTATGTAAAATACATTACTACAGAATTAATCACACAGGGGGCTGGAGAGATGGCTCAGCGGTTAAGAGCACCGTCTGCTCTTCCAGAGGACCCGGGTTCGATCCCCAGCACCCACATGGCAGCTAACAACTGTCTGTAGTTCCAGTTCCAGGCAAACACCAAGGCAAATAAATAAATAAATAAATAAATAAAGTTTTTTAAAAAAAAAAAAAAAAAAAAAGAATTAATCACACAAAGCAGGGTTCCTTTCACATTGGCTTATTTATTTTCACAATGCCACAAAGAAGCCCCAAATCTTTACAATTCTTTACCTGCTTCTCATTTTTTTTTTTAGAAAGAAAAGCCCTAGAATATCAAATCATGTTTAAAAAAACTTTAACTGAATTATATTAAGTTATGACAATGATAGAATGTGCCAGTCAATCAAAACTCCAAAGTAATAAACCTTTAAGTAAGAGTGAACCATCACTGGATCTCACCCCGTTCATGGCTGAGCGACTGTCACCAATGCTAGTGCCCTAATCAATGCCACTCACGTTCAGAACACATCTTCCTGTACATCTTACACACTGAGGTTTAAAGCCACGTTGTACCAACTGTTTAATTAATACAAAAGCCTTTCACAACAGCAACTGTGTTGAAAACTCCAGTAAAATTAGCTGGCCTGTCGGCAAGTCCACAGTCTTCTGACTTATAGAGCACAAACATTTTATAATTATACAGCTATATCAATTTATAAGCAACTAATAAATTTTGAATTGCTAGTAATATAATAAAGTTATAAATAGTTTACTTTCTCCTTTTCCTTATACTTTTTATATTCATGCATTTCGTTTGTTTAGTAGACTATTAAATTCTGGATTTAAATATGACGAAGCATAAAATAAAACAAAGATGAATGTGGATAATAAAACAGCTGAATTTTACTAGATGTCTAAGACAGTTAAAGCTATTAACTAGGAGACAAATTCAATCTAAGGCAAACATGGAGAAAGTTGGATTTGACTTTAGGGTCTTCATAGTTTGACCTGTAAAGTACACATGAACATCCATGGCCCAAATTGTGAATGTCTATGTGCCATAAAGCTAACTGTGTCATAAATGGAATGTCCATTACTTGAAGAAAGGCCCCTCTGATGCTAAACTTTACAAGATATGGAGTCTGGGGTTGTAGACAACCATATTAACAAGTTTTTAAGACCTAGTCAAAAAAAATATATATTTACACATAAATAATCTCTAAGGAACTTGAGTTTAAATGATGACTATCAGCAGAACCTGGGCTAGCAATGCTGCAACCCTAGTCAAAGGGTAACATTGCATCACTTTTCTTCAGTTCATCACTAAATTATCTTCCTGTTATCTAAAGATCACAGTAGATTCCACTTTAAGCTGTCACACTAAGAGGCATTGCACTCAAGGTATGTCCAGTAGTCAAGCTGCTGTTAACATCTAAGAGTCCGGTGGTACCAACATCCTTCCCTTAAGCTCTTTAAGGTCCACTCACTAATCCAGGGTTCCATTTGGCTCTTCCACTTAACCCCTGTTGTTACCATGGCTGCTATGTAACTACTATTCAACATTATGTTTCTATTTCTATTAAATCATTTTAGTATCTTTATCAACCCTAAGTTTCTTTTTAAAACTCTGGAACAATATGAAAACATTAAAAATATTTTAATTATGTCTTTCAAATACAATAAAATTCTGATATATGATGTTAAGATAATTCAATTACTAGACAAGTGATCTCCATTTACATAATACACATTTTGTAAAGGTTTCACTGAATTTTTCTTTAGTGAGGTGAATTTCAACTGTTCTAAAAACAGTAAATTAGCTCAGTGCTTGTGTGTGAATCGCTTTAAAGTACGTCCTTTATGAGATTATCTGTAAGTCAGAAACAAAACATTAGGCAGAGGGTTATTAAAGATAATGCTAACAGGTACACTGAGCAATAAACTTTCATTTAACTTATATCTGCTCAGTTTTTCATTAGTTTAGTATAAAGGCCCGTTAATCATTTTATTAGACTGGTCAAGACAAGACTTTGAACTACACAACAGGATTTTAAAAGCAGTTGGTTTTGTTGTTACTGATAATCTCTCTCTCTCTCTGTCTCTCTCTCTGACTCACTCTCACTCTCACTCTCTCTCTCTCTCTCTCTCTCTCTCTCTCTCTCTCTCTCTCACACACACACACACACACTGTAGAGTACTGTGGATATTGGATTTCCTCCCATAATCCTGTATAATTCACTGTTTACAATCTTCAGTGTTTCAAAAACTATATATTAAGCATGACCAAATTAGAACTATCTTTTATAAATTATTTGGGAACGTCAGGTGTTCATCCAAGGAAACTGATGTTAAGCTACAAAAAGAAAATTCATATCAAAACACAACAAACTTAACGCACATCTTGAAGAAAACTCAAGTTGTAACTCAATTCTGTACTTTCTCAAACATGACCAAGAAAAGGTTACGAGGAGTAATGCCACATCAAGAAGAAACTATTAACAGTGGGCTCGGGGAAGCTACACAGTATCATTGCACTCCATGTATGTGCAGAATTCAGCATGTGCCAGTAATGGAAAAACTGTCTTGCACTGAGGTTTTCCAAGAGGTACAACGAGCCTGCCAAGAAACATCTGGTCTGTACTAACAGCTTGCTGTCTTCAGTACAGGCCTTCATAATGTCAGTCACGCTGCTCTTGCAAATCCCTTAGTGTCTGAAACAAACGGAAAAAAAGAACTGTATTTTAGTGGTCACTCTTATAGCAACTGTTGGCATTCTAACCCACTGTAAGCAAGGAACTAAGAATGACAGCACTAACTACCTAAGAACTAATCAAGCCTCTTCGCATTTACTCATGAATTTTCTATCTTCAGTTTGTTAAAAATATCGTGCATGTTTAGGAGCTAATTATTTGGAAGTAAAGAGAAGCTATGCATCCACAAACTATAATGAAGCCCACCATTTCTGGTTACAGGAGTTCAGAGTCTGAAAGACATACCCATCTGTTCCATCTTACGTGGGAAACTGAAGTGATAATACATGGAGTATTTACTAGCATTTGTGCTAAGAATTAATGAAAACCTATGAATAGCCACTGTATTTTTAAACTACTTACAAAATAGTTTCCAGTGCTGATAGGTAGGGCTATGATCGATGATGTGGGATTGAATCCATATGCACATTGAGTTTCATTTCATTGTCCAGAATTTGAACAAGTTGTTGCATGGATGGAAGATGACCAGATTCCAGCTTAGACCAGACCGGCACATCTACAAAAACAAACAGCCAGCACCCACACCCCACCCCAAAAACATATTAGATGATTTCACAATAGAATGACCCCACAAATACTGAGTTTCATACACAATTAGGGATACAGAAGTGCAATGCTTCTTCCTCTTAGGGCATTTTCACTGCAGCGAAGGAATCATTAGGCATTACACAGGTCACCACAACACTATATACTAAGATTAGAACCAGAGTGTGCCGTGGTATGAGGAGCACAAACACCAGCCTCTCCTGCTGACTGACCAGGGAAGCACATCAGATAAAAAGATAAAGATAAACCATAAGCTTGTGGAAGTAGGAAAGTTTTGAGGTAAAAAGAAGCATAAAGGCTAAAATGAAGAGTGGCCTGCACAGGCTATACTGAAGAGGCATAGAAATTTAGACTGAAGTAACAAACTGCAACAAACCAGGAATTAAACATTTTGCCTAAGGAAGAGTATCTGTCATGAAACTCACAGAAACTTGAAGGCAGCAAGGGAAAGACATTTTAAAACTGGGCATAGCTGTGTTCAAATGAAACCATCAGACAGGCAACAGGATATGAAACACAGGACCATGTTGGCTGACCCCCAAGCTAGATTCTGCACGACCTTTGCTCACACTGAATATACTGGCATTTATCTTGAAAAAGAACTTGCTTAAGACGTTCTAGACACTCATGGGACACAGAGAAACCCTGTCTTAAAAAAAACCACACCAAACAAAAAAAGTAAAAAATCATCATTAAAGGTATATTCGCCAACCTACTGTTCAGAGAACAGGGAAATCATGTAACACACACTAGGATGCCAGCAAGGAAGATTAGCAGAAGTAGATTTCTAAGCTATGTAGGAGACAGAATTACGAGGTCCTGCTAATCCCTTCTCGATGGGGTGGAGGGGATAATAAAAGGCTACCCTAGGTTTCCGGGCACATTAAGAGGACAAATGATTGAACAAATTACATGAACATAAAATCCCAGAGAAGAATCAAAGCAGCACATAGGATCCATAGGGGGTAGCTAAGAGTTTATTTTGAAGGAGGTTATTTTGATGATTCCCAAGTAAAGCACTCAAAATAAGTCCCCAACCCTAACCCTAATGCCATGCACTCAGGAGCCATACAGGTTTTACTTTAAAGCTATGGAGGAGAGCATTAGCCAGACAGTAAACACACAGGAGCCAAATAGTCTAGGAATTCTAGAACCTCAAGCAGCAATGATTCTTCTCCTGAATTTTCAATCTCTATCATATACTCTTTTATATGAATATTAAAGAGATTTCTCATGAAAAATAAAAACTCCATTTGCTATTATTAAGCATGTAACTTGTCACCAATGCATTACTCAGAACCTACCATTTAACGTTATCTCAAATGCACCTGTTGACATACACTGGTTCTCAATCATGTTGCTCAAGAAGAAAACCATCATACATGCATAAACCTACAAGTCAAACAGCACACAATGTAAGACACAGCATTTGTTTTGATACACAGTTTCAACTTTAATTTGACAGTACTTTCTTTTAATATACTTTAAAAGTATCCATATAAAATGTCATCTCACAAATCATCTACACACCAGGAAAAATTCACAGCTCTTTATATGTTAAAGAACCTATATACAGCATTCATATTATATACAGAACTTCTAAAACATCTCAATAGCGGAAGTTAATAAAAAAAAGAATAGCAACATTAAAATGGTTCACTTTACCAATTGTATAATGTTAAAATGTCTCCATAAGAGAATAGTGATGCAACCACCAGCAACTTTATGTATACTACATACAACCTACTTAAGTTTTAAAAAAAACATCATTTAAAAACCATCTGTAGTTTAGACTACCCTAGCACACAGAAGTACATGCATTCATCATTTAAAGGCAAATCTACCTTCTTCAAAAAAGAGAGTAGAAGCGCTTTAATTTAATAAAATTGCTGGACAAAAAGTTGAATATGGTCAAGACAGAAATTCATAACACATTGTTTCAGAAAGTAAATGTCCGTAAGAGAGAGAAAGAGTCTGGTTAACAATAGGGCAGAGACAGAGAGACACCAAAGGATGTTTATGTTAACAAATGCCTGTTCTAAAAGAACCACCAAATAGATTCTGTTAAAGGTACTGAGGCTAGAATTAAAGAACGAAGCTAGAGAACTCCAACATAAGGGAAGCATTTAAATCATCCCAGTCAAGAGAGACATAAAACTAGACCTGCTGCCAATGACGGTGAGGGACTCAGGGAAAAGACTTTAAGTAAAAAGATAAAATAAGAGTAATCGGTAGAAGCTGACAGGCTGCAGCCTGCAGTGATAAGTCTGCCTGCCTGTCTGAACAACAAAGAAAAAGCTGTAACTTCTTTGTCTTTTTCTATCCCAGGCATGCTTTCCCTAACACTTTGGACTGCCCCCTCCCCAATGTTTGGGCTTCCTTACTCTTTCTCTACAGTCCTTCCCTACATATAGCGGCTGCCCACCACACCAGCTTAAATGTCCTCTCCTTCCCTTCGCTCCCTCCCGACTACAGTAACCAAAGCCACATACCTTGTTTTCTTGGCCCCACTGCCAGATGCTAGGAGCTTGCATGCCGAAAAAAGCAAAAGGATCCTTGCCAACAATTATTAAGCCTATTAATACTAGTTTGAAGATTGACAGGAAAGATGCTATATGTCTGTCAAAAGAAAAGAAACAAGTTAATCAAAAACTACAATTTATCAATTCTGAAATTTAATGATTAAGCTTTATGTGGAGACATTTTCTAACTATAAGATCCATGTTATTAATTACATTAAATTTAGTATCATTAATTTTCTATAAAATTTGGAGGGTCCAGAGTGTAGTTCAGTGGTAAAATGCATGCTCAGAAGGTCACAGCCTTCTGACTGTTATTTGGCTCAATCTTAGACTAATTTCCCAACATAAATTACATGAGAAAACACCTCTTTAAAAGTCATCAACCCATTGTTAACTACAAAGTAGCATTCTCTGTATATTATTACAAGCAAATAAGAAATTACATGAGCCCAGCAAAGGTGAATGAGTCTATTTACAGAGCTTCTAAACTGAAAGATAGTACTGAGTCACTGAGATTCACGCACCTATAAATTGGCTGAGGGAGGTAATTCTCTCCTTCAATGCGGATGTCTGGATACCGCTGGCTAATAACCCGCATGTACTCCTCAAACACCCGCCTGTACCCTCAGGATACACTGCCAAAAAAGAAATGTTTCCATTAAGTGTTTTGAATTTATCTAGGTTTAAAGTCAAAGAAAGTCTAAAAATTACCATCAGATTAAAATTTTTTCAGAATCTATCACAATTAATGACTGATCCTAGATAATGAATACAGGGAAGCCCCCCAGTCTCATAAATTTTGTATATTTATATTCCCAGCAAATAAATCAGCCAGTTACAACACTACACTTTATATCTTTGGGTTAGCCAACAAGTCTACATATCAAATTCTCACATCAATGAGAGTATAGAAATGTAGAGAATACAGAAAAAGTTAACTGAAATTCAAGCAACAGAATCCTTTCCAACTTCCTACCGCTTATAAAGAGCCCTGAAAGTGCATTTGAAAAGTACTGAGAATTGACTGGCCCCAGAGATGCACAGTAGGGCCTGTGAGAGACCAAACACGGAATCTATGAAGGCTTTCCTCAGTTTTCTGATCTGTATTTCCCCATACATATTTTATTGTGTATTTTTTCTCTTTTTGATCCTACTGAAAGATTTTGATTGTACTTCCTGCAAAGATTCTGATATTAAATGTTACTTAATAGAGAGTAACTTTTAAAAAAAAATTCACATTTATTTCTAGAGAAACTCCAAGGCATCCTACAGTGAGTGTGAATTTCTGAAACATGAGCAATGGTGGTCAAGGTTGTATCTGTAAGTAGGACCTAATCCCCTGCCATGCAGAGCATAAAAATGGAAATAGGAGGAGGAGAAGAAGAAAGGGGTGGAGAAAAGTCATTTTCCCCCTAACTGTAAAGGCCTAAGTTCCTTTCCTTCCTTCCCAGGGGCTGGGGTCAATCCTTTCTTGTGATAGGAAAGCCCTCCCCTGAGCCATTCCACTTATCCTGCCCAAGTTTTAACCTTTAAACAGTGTGAGGTAAGAACTTGTAACAGGTCTGAGTTTAGTGCAAGTAGATATTTGGTTACAATGAGCAGATATAGCAGAGAAATGGTTAGTATCCAGGTAGGCAACCATGGTAGTTTGTATGTAATTGGCCCTCATGAGCTCATAGAGAGTGGCGCTGTTAGAAGATGTGTTGCACGGTTTCTATTTAGTATTATAATAAAACCCAGAGCCAGATATTGGGGAAAGGCTGAAATATGAAAGAGACAGGGAACAAACCACAGCCACTTCACACCTGCCAACTCTTCAGACCCAATGGGGTTTAGGTCCTGAGTCCTCTGGGTGAGAAGGAAAAGGAGGAGAACCTCTGTCTTCTCCTCATCATCTTTCTTCCCCCACCCCAGTATTTCAATTCCTGCATCAACTTTCCTAGTGCTAGGATTAAAAGTGGGTGCCACTACTGCCAGCTCTGTTAGGCCTTGAACTCACAGAGATCCAGACGGGATTAAAGGCATAGGTCACCACTCTCTGACCTTCCTGGCTTAGCTCTGTCCTCACTATTTTTCCTCTGATGTTCCAGACTATTTTTATTAAATATACAAAGGTGTGTCTTTGTTGAAGTACGTGTGGCCATGTTGGAGGAAGTGTGTCACTACAGGGGCTGACTTTGAAGTTTCCTAAGCTCAAGATCCTGCCCAGTGTCTGAGACCAGTTTCAGCTGCCTTCTGACCAAAATGAAGCCAGCACCATGTCTGCCTGCACACTGCCATCTTCCATGCCATGGTGATAACAGGCTGAACTTCTGAACTGTAAGCTGCCATCCCGATTAAATGTTTTGCTTCTAAGAGTTGGCATGGTCATGGTATCTACACAGTATAAGAACCCTAAGAGAGCAACTAAACTGGTAGAGTTGAAAAAACACAGGGTCTTTTTTGAAATAACATGGAAAAACACTTTTGGAGAATTTCTAAGTCTCTAGTTCCATTGTGTGCAGGAATTCTCCCCAAATGTACTGCCACTGAAGACTAGACTCACCTCTCACCATTGTTCTTTGGAGCACCCTGAGCCTAGTACACACTCAAGCAACATTTTATAAGTGTTAATTTAGGCTCAGTTTATCTAAAGAACCATGAAATTGAGAATCAGTTTTAACAAGTTTGGTAGATAGACATATTTAGTCCACACAAATAACAAGGATGTTTGAGAAACCTTTCAAGTCTGCTTATTCTCCAGTGAAATCTTTCCTAGTCCTGAATTCTCATTTCCCTTAAAGCACTCCCGTAACAGCTCCTAGAAGTCTGCAGCTCACTAGCCAGCTGCCTCTAAAGTCAAGTTCTGCTTTGGACTGTCGGCAGTCTCCTTGTCACTGAGTACTATAATTGTTCCCATATTTCCAAAGGGTAAGTACAGGACCTGAACTGGACCAAAAAGCAAGCTGATTAATTGAACATTAAGGCTGAACTGAGTAGTAAAGTTACAACATGAAGGCCACTCCACCCAGCCTACACAACCACTTTCCAAATGAACTAGTCAAGGTAAAGACCACAGGACACACACCTAAGGCAGAGCCTGCCTGTGTGTGGATACAAAGTCTAACAAAAGAAGTTCTGTGGCATCTGAAAGCAAGCAAGCACTGTGATTTCAGGACACCAAACAATGACAAAATACCCAGGCTTTGTTTTCATTCTTACAAGAAACACTACAGGAATCTTTAACTCCATATACTCCCTGATTCTTAAAGCACTGTGGTGCAGAACAGCACCTCAATCTTTTTCTCTTTGGAGACAAGCTCTCATGAAGTTGCATGGGCTGTCTCCACACTTGCCTTCACATTGGGATGGTAGGTATGTGTCATCATATCTAGCCTGAAAATGTTTAAGATAAATTTTTAGCTCATAAATTCTTACTCAAGTTCTGAAAGCACAGAGAATCACACCAAAGTAGCACACTAAATATTAACAATGATCATAACTAAGGAAGAGATCTAAAAGAAAACTGTCAGGCAAACAGGCCAAAATAAGAAAAATTACCTACACTTTGCTTCTGGAAAATGCCCATTTGAAAATTCACAGAGCTAAGACTTAAGACTAGACAGTTATCCTTCACCTCTGCAAAGTGGAAAAGGAACCACCTACCACTAAGTGCCCAACCCTAAGTCTCTATATCCCAGCATAGGACTTTTAAGAAAGACTTAAATGGGGCACTCATTTATCTATGTATGTGAATACTCTGTCTGCATGTTCATTTGCACCAGAACAGGGTATCAAATCCCAATGACAGTTATGAGCCACTATTTGGTTACTAAGAACTGAACTCAGGTGTTGTGGAATATTTGTTTACATTGTAAAGATGTGTCTTTGCCAAGGTGTCTTCTGATTTCTGTGTCATTATTTGAGAGCTGGCTGGTGGGATAGAGAAAGACTCTTTACATATGGTACCCAATATAGGGCTTGGATATCCAAACACAGGGTCTGAGAAAGCTAAAAGAAAGTTCTGGACAAGGAGACAGATGTGGATTCTTAGTCCTGCAGTTTCTCAGGTGGGCCAGTACATGGCTATGACTGCTGCTTAAGGGCTGGAGCCAGCTGCCAGTGCCATGTGCCCGAACTATTCACTAAGCAGTTTAAGATTTGTCCACCAGTCAGAGACTGCTGCAGGGGCTTCGAAAAGCCAGGTCCCGACACAAAACACCTCTAAAAAGGTACAATGTTTAAAAATGTGCTAAGATGCTGAAAAAAAAAGTTTTCTTTTTGGTATAGACATTCATAGCAAAAATAGTTTAAAAATATAAAGTCTTTAAAGAGAGAGTACGGTTATATGAAAAGAATAAGCCATGTATGGATGAGAAATACACAGGGTGTTTGGATACTGTATGGTGCTTTGTAGACTCTAAAGTTTTTAAAATGCTAATGTACAAAAAACAATAGCTGCTGAGAAACACTGGATTATGTGAACTGCTAAATTAAACCAACCTATATATGTTAAGAATGCCTTAATTTCAAAAGGGAAGTCAGAAAATATGTTGTGTTGAGGAGAGGTTATGCTTCTATCTCCAAAGGCAACAAAAAGTTATGGTTCTCTTCAAAATTAATAAAGATCAGATTTGATTGGGGGAGACCTCCTGGGGATCTTGGCTGCAGACATGAAGGAATAGGCTAAAAAAGACAAGACAGCTGATGTATAAGCTGATCTCTTGATACAGCAACAACTCTGAGAATGGGTGAAACGTGATAAACATTATTGGCTACAGAGTCCTCATGTCTTACTATTACATGCCATCCTTTCATATGGCATGGACAGTAGTTTGGTTATATAATCCAAACAGACTTATAAAGTCAATAGATGCCTTTTACCTACTCAAACATAAAAAATCATTTTTAACTGACTTGTGAACACTGCACACTCCATACTTGTGTTATGACAGATACATGTCACCTTTAAAAGTGTATGAGGACCAGATACCAATAAAGAGAAGTAGCCCAGGTGATCCAGTCTCTCAGAATATCTTTTGCAGTTTCCTCAAAATTCTACATCTACAACTTCAAAACTGCTAGCTGAGATGGCCCAGCCTCACAGAATATCCAGCCAAGACTTCAGATAAGCTCTACTCTTTCCAGTTACACGAACACTTAAATCAAAAATAATACAGCTAGTTCTCCCAGGAACTGATCCACTTTTCTCAGGGCCCCCAAACAGCAGAAAGAAGTCTAGAAAACATGATGCCAAGAGTGAGGTAGATGGTTTCTGGTCATTCGGTGGGTTATGGATGTTTGTCATTGTTTGGGGGTTGGTTACAAGTTGTTATTGGTTATACTTAGGAAAAAAGCTGAACAAAGGAAATTAGATTCAAGAATCCCTTTATGAAGGGGAAAAAAAAGGGGAGATATAGTATAGAAATTATGGGATAGAAGGGTGGATTGTTGAGTCTACTTTTAAACAACCACTAGTTTCAAATATTTTACACTGGTATGGATTTTTGTGTACTGATATAAATTTAAAGATATTTTTGTTATATTAACTTTCTACTTATTTAAAGTACTATACTTACTTAGCTCATTTAATGCATTTCGTATAGCACAGAAATCTCTAAGACATACACAAGGACCTCACATTTTTGGGCTAATTGCACATTATTTAAATCATAATTACAGATCATAATGCATGTTAGATAGTTTTATCAATAATTATAACACTTTTACTTACAAAAACAATCAAACAACTAATTAAGCAATTTAAGTTTCTAGTACTTTTTTAATGTATGGTATTGTGTAAAAAATTTTCTTCTACAAAGAGGGACCAAACAAAATTTTCATCTTATCCTATGAGCTGCACAAACTCTGCAGGCTCTCATAGGAAATTCTTCCTTTCCACTCACTAGAATACATGTAGGTTCATGCTGCTTCACATCACCTCACCCCATAAGGGTGTTCCCCTTATACCCCCACAGGAATGGCTGACCAGATTTGTCTCTGGTTCTGGAGAGCATTCATTATTATCATCTGTTATCCAGTCTCTCATTATCAATAGCAGAGACCATTTATAGTTCATTTTTGCTTGTGGATTGTGTACACTCTCAATGAATTGAAAGTCCACAGGTACAACACTACTTATTTTTTTGTCCATTTCATTGTTTTCCTTAGAATAGAACAACACGACAGTAACTGATCCGCACAATCAATGTCTTTCATGTGGGTATAATATTCCTTGATGCAGGTAGGTTTTACCATATTCTCCCCATTTTCCTATTTTTTTCCTGTTTTTGTCAAGGCAGAATGTCATGGATTGTTGTGGAATATTATTTTAAGATGTGTCACATTTGTTTACACTATGAAACATTTGTTTAATGATGTAAAGATGTGTTGCATTGTTTTATGTTGCATTTGTTTAAGTCTGTGAGACTGTTGTTTCTTTGCCTGTCTAAAACACATGATGGTCTAATGAAGAGCTGAATGGCAGATAGTGAGGCATAAGAAAGGATAGGCAGGACTGGTAGGCAGAAAGAATAAACAGAAGGAAAAATCTGGGAGAAGAAAGAAAGAGCAAGAAAATAAGGAGAGGAAGATGCTAGGGGCAGCTGGGCAGCCACAGAGTAAGACTGAAAGTAAGATATACAGAAGTAAGAAAAGAAAAAAGCCCAAAGGCAAAAGTTAGATGGGATTATTTATTTATTTATTTATTTGCCTTGGTGTTTGCCTAGAACTGGAACTACAGACAGTTGTTAGCTGCCACGTGGGTGCTGGGAATCGAACCCGGGTCCTCTGGAAGAGCGGACGGTGCTCTTAAGCGCTGAGCCATCTCTCCAGCCCCAGATGGGATAATTTCAAGTTAAGAAAAGCTAGCGAGAAACAAGTGAAGCGAAGGCTAGGCATCGCATAAATTCAGAATAAGCTTCTGTGTGTGATTTATTTGGGAGCTGGGTGGCGGGCCTCTCAAAAGAGCAAAAACCAACAACACTTTGCAAACAACAACAGACTGTTGATATCATTCAGACAATCTACTTTTCTTCCCATGCTAGAATATCACCTTTTTTGGAAAATAGTCTATCACCTTTCTTCGTGTTTTCATTTTCAAATTTGGTGATAAACCTCTCCTCTTCCTAACAGTCCCACATACTCTTGTTTTGTTCTGTAGCAGCAATTCAGCAGGATGTAGCATTGCAATCATTATCCTAGTAAATATGGTGCCATATGCCAAGATAGGGTCCAAGGACTAAAAGGACAGTTTCTTGCAATCTCTTTCCTTCAGCAGTGTATAACTCCATATTGCAGATATAACCAGTGTCTCTCTTGCACACCATCCAAACAAATAAACCATATTTTGTTATTTGCACTGGGTTGTACATGTGAAATTTTAAACATCCTCTCCATGGAATCATTCCTTCATCCAAAAACAACTGTTGCTTTGGTTTGTATACTGTTCAAAATTTATGTAGGGAATAAATAATCCAACACAGGTTGGATCTTAAAAAGTTTTCTCGAATGAGTGACCATTCTGACATTACCACTGAAATACCAGAATGTCCATATCTGCTCAGATCTACAGCCACTCATTGTCTGTGGAAATATAGACGTATGTATCAAAGGATCTATTGACCAATAGTCTTTCAAGCTATCTTTTCTTGTTTGACCCGTCAGAATAATTAGGCCAAGGGATTTCTTGATGTCCTTCTGTGTAACCAGAGAGTACTTTAGTGTTGTAGATGGTGTTTTGCATTTCACTGAGGTTTAATCACGACAGTTGAACAGCTCTTTGCACAACATCCCAAACACTGAAAAAGAATTTGGTCACAGATGATACAGTGTCACAGATACAAAAGTGTAGTGACCCCATCATGACCTTCAAACATTTGTAAGCATGGTGGTGTGCCAACTCAAATCAACAATTAGCAGCTTCATTAGTGTCAGAATCACTTCAAAGCACCACTACCTTGTACTTCCTTACAGATCTAATAATTTCGCTGTCATAGAACTGATAGAATAGTCTCCAGAATCATCAAGACAGTCACCAGCATCTTTGATCTCACTAGGAATATCTGATAAATTATCATTTGTGGGATGTCTTCCTGTACACTGTGAATATGCTTTATTATCATTTGTTAATAAAGAAGCTGTTCTGGCCTATGGCAAGGCATCTTAGAGGCAGGCAGGACATCCAAGCAGAGATAAAGACAAACAAGGGCAGAATCAGGGAGACATTGCAGGCTGCCATCCCAAAAGTAAGATGTAATGGGATACAGGTAAAGCCAAAGAGCCATATGGCAATATGTAGATTAATAAAAATGGGTTGAATTAAGTTATAAGAGCTATTTGGTAATTAGCCTGAGCCATAAGCCAAACAGTTTGTAATTAATATAAGCCATTGTGTGACTATTTGGGATTAAGTGGCTGCAGAACCTCAGTGCTAGGCTGGGCCAGAAACTTCTGGCTACAATTGTTAGATACTTCCAGAAGTGTGCCAGTTTCATTGGTTTCTCGCCTTTTTCTGGGTGAGGACATTTCTAAAAACACTAGGAATTTGAAGACAAAGACTAGTCAAATGACCAAAATACAATGTAAATGCAACAATGCTTTATGGGTTCATGCAATTATACAGTTTTTCATATATTAACATGAACAGTTCCCACCAATGAGATTGCTTCATTCAATGTGGGCAAGATAGTGTGTTGACCTCTAAGGTTTATAATAGATGGCAAATGAAATATGAGAAAATTGTGAGCAGTATGAAGTGTGTTAAAAATGTAAAGTTCTAGTTCTAGTCCTTAAAAGCTATTACTATAAACCATTTAGGATAATTAAGAAATGTGAGGTAATAGTCATCTATAACAATCAAACTTGTAGTCATGTTAGGTATGTTTTCAAGGTCATACAGAAATTCATTTTAGATAGTCTTCAGACACTTCAAAGACCTACAGAATATGGCATTTAAAATATTTTTAATAATAGAAAGCTTCCCACGACAGTAAGACACATCTGTTTCTGGCAGCACCAATTTACTTAAAATAGGGCATTGGCCATATGGATTTTGATTTCAATGTGACAAAGCTAGCCATATGGGTAAGAAACTGCCCTTGCCTCAATTGCTGAGAGTATGCTGTGCAAACAGGCAAGCCAGACACACACACAAAGTGACTGCTGAACTTTGCCAAGACAAGGTAAGAAAATCGTTCAAAACTCCTGATTTACAAAAGTCTGTCAGATAGTCTAGGCCTGTAAGTCAAAGTTGGATGCCTCAACGTTACAAAGAAACCTTAGTGCGACTGCCCAGGCAGTCAGATTTCCCTGTTGTTTCTATAGGCTTAAGAGTTATCTGCTCTACCTTTCTCATGTACTCAAGTAATATTATATATTCTTCTTGGGTCTCTGGTCGAGTTCAAGATGCGATAGTTATAGTTACAGTTTTCCTTATTAACAAATTAAGAAAACACTCACAAAAAAAAACATAAAAGCTTAAGTAGTTTAGGTAAGAAAATGCTTTGAGGTATAAAAGATAGTTTTAGGATGGTAATACAAGTTATGATAGAAAATGGTTTAGCTATAAGACTTTAAATTCATTAAGATAAGATAGATAATGAAGTATTTTCTCCAAATGTGCTAAATACAAATGGACTATTTGTGAATACAATTCTTACCTAATAATTGTTCTTACTGTATGCAATTTTACTATGTTAGAGTTAAAGCCTTTCCTTTTTAACTAGACAAAAGAGGAAAATGCTGTTGAATATTTGTTTACATTATAAAGATGTGTCTTTTCCAAAGTGGCTTCTGACTGGTTTACTAGAGAAGCTGAATGGCCAATAGCTAGGCAGGAAGTGTAGGCAGGACTTCCAGGCAGAGAGAGGAAGAGGAATCTATGTACTCAGGAGACATCAGAAGATACAGAACAAGTCTGAAGTACAGAATAAAAAAAGATGAAAAGCCATGTGGCAGAACTAGTCAGGAACAAGCCTCAGCGATGGGCAGAACTTTCATAATTAATGTGAGTCTATGTGTCATTATTTGGGAGCAGGCTGGCAGGACAGACAAAGACTTGCTACCTCTGGCAGAACATGACAGAACTTTCAGCCACTGAACCATCTCACTAGCCGCAGATGTTTAAAAAGAGAAACACTGGTGAGATTTAAGCATTACAGGTGCATCAGGGTCTGAGGGGAACAAGAATAATGGTAGTGGTACAATGAAATCTGGAAGCTTGGTTAGGTGGCATGGAGGCCAAGATATAGCATACCCAACATACAACCACAGAGTCAAGGAGAAGCCAGCTAGATAACAACCTATCAGCCTGGAACCATCACCTATACCCCAGCAAAGAGCTGGGGAGGACAGGTGTCACAGGACCAACTGTAACACATCAGAACAAGTTCCACCCATTTTTAGTTTTGGGAACAGACAAAAGTCTACCATTGGCAACACTTTAGCAGCTCTCTAACAGATAAGTCTTCACAGCCAAGACTGTTTCTCTTAAAAAAGAAAAGAAAAGAAAAGAAAGAATAAAATACAAAACTGGATCTTTGTGGTAGCTTTGATTCCAGCATGCCAGAAGCAGAGGCACAATGGTCTGTGTGAGTCCAAAGCCAGCCTGATCTACATAGAGTTCAGGACAGACAGTGATAGCCTGCAGACTACTATCTGAAAAATAAAAACAAAAACGGAAGGAAGGATGACCTCAAAGACTACAGGGGAAAGTAGAAATGACAGAAAAGAGCAGAGACAGTAACCAAAATATTCAAAATAAGAGTCTATACTAGAAGCTAATCTGCAGACTGAAGAGACAGACAGCTCAGGGAGCACGCACTCATCACTCCACAGCTCAGCACCTTGACAACTCTCACCTTGCCTCTCTCCACTGGGGAGCTCAGGGGCAGATGCTCACCTAGATCTAATAGGAAATGGGACAGTATTTGCATAAACACTGCATTTGTCTTCCTGTATGCATAAAAGTACCTGCAGGTGACTTTTATACTCAACACAGTAGAATAGTTATATATTCTACTGTTTGAAGAATGCTAGTACAGTGCAATACAGCACCCCTGCAGATATTTTCAATCTGAGACTTGCAAAATCCATGAATGTGGATCTCACAAATACAAATGGCCAACTGAATGGCCAACCTCGTGCTGCTAAACTACCTACCTCTTGAAGACTACTCTAACCTATCTATTTCCACTACTACCTTTTGTTCCAAGTTCTACCACCTCTCAGTTGGACAACTCTAAAAAGACCCTTCCCTCCTAAATAAATTCCCCTCCATTCTTGTCCTCTAATTTTTTTTTTCCCCTGAAATAAAACTAGTTTGTCTTTCTGGGGCTAGCTGAAACCTTAAGGGTCTACACTATGCATTCTTTAAAGTCAGTAAACGTTTCTTGTGCAAAGTATATTTTCCTTCAATAAGGCCACAGTTTACTAAGCCCTACAGAAACAGGTCTCATCACAGATCTCTGCTCAAGGGGTGAGGAGATGACTCCATTTTGGAAGTGCTAGCCAAGAAACCATAGGGACCTGAATTCAATCCCTAGACTAACAACAGCAAAAAAGCTGGGGGTGATGGTGTGTGCCAGGTCCAAAGACCAAAAACCAAGATGGTGTTCCTGAGGTCCTGAGGAGGAATGATAAGGACCCCCCCCACACACACACCAAGTTTATTTCTTCAAGGAAACCTTCCTGATCCCAGACTAACACCCTCCTCCTATCAGCAAGACTTTCCCTAACAGCACTTACCAGAATTGCAATCTTATGTGCTAGTTTGTTCTTGCCCATAAAAACCACAAAAGCACAGAATGCTGTGCACAACATAAAATACCTGCAAAGAGTAGGTAAAACACGGGTGTGTTAAGTATGCAAATATCAAGTGTCTATTAACCGGTATGATCCACAATATCTCCAGCAACTTACTAATCAGTATCAACATATAAATCAGTTTTGGTCGTGATTAAATTATGTGTTTTTGTGGAGAAGGGGTGCAGCAGGTGCCTCTGCAGGTAGAGTTACTGAAGTTGTAAACTGCCTGACACAGGTGCTGGGAACTTGGGCTGCAAGCTCTTGACTGTGGAGCATCTCTCCAGCTCCCTCAGTATTTGGTCAATTTCTTTCTACTATACTATAAAAGCAAAGGTTGAGACAGCATTCATTTAAATAAAACTCTAGTTTTGCAATATAAGCATCACTTATCTCAAAAATTGTAGGCAGAAGCTGGTTATCTTATAATTAAGGCAATGGATAATTAAATTGCTAATTTGAAATACCAGCATATTCTAATGTTCTAAACTTTAACTTCATTTAATCTACTATTCACAGCAATTCAACTGTCTAATACACACAAGAGTATTAACTGTAAAGAATTATAGTCGATAACCTCTTTAAACTGTAGGAACTGTAGATCTCAGTAGATATTAAATCACATATAAAAGAAACTAAAGATCCATCATGCCTATGAGCAGCTCCCAGAATACACTGACCCATAGAAGTCAGAGGAAGGAAAAGTGAAAGCAAACTTTAGGCCAAGGTCTGCCTAGAGAACTTCCTTTTCAATATTTGGTATTTAAACACCCAAATACTCAGTATGAAATCTTTGACACCAAAAGACTCTACTGCTCATAACTAACATAACAAACCAATACAGAGATACAATACAACTCAGATAAAGAGAACAGAATGGCAACATTTTTTTGGAAGTTTTCTGGGTGGCTCCGTCCGGTGCACTGTGAAATCTTCACCTATGGACACAGCAAGTACTGAATGAACAGTTGTTGGAAAGGAACAAAAGCATGGAACTTGGTCAGAAGCTTCATCGCTTTCAAATTCAATTCCATCATGCACTGGGTTGCTGTTCTACAAGTAATTGCAAAAGTGGTAACACCAGAAGGTAGGTATATTGAGCTATGACTTATGAAGAAGTACTTACAATAAGTATAAAACACAAGAATCAATTGAAATGAACTTCTCTTTAGTACAGATAAGCTGAAAAAAAAATCAAGTTTTGTTGCACTGAAATTTGAGATTTTTTTTCTTGTATTTATGCTTTAGTTTCCTCTCGCTTCACAAACTTGCAAATAAATGTTTGTCTATCAAACCAAAACCCTAATATTCATTTACTATGAATAGATTAATCTCTCGGAGAAGAGCAGACAGCTAACTTTAACAACCTGGTAGGGTATTATAAAAAAGCTATTTTTGATGTATAGATTCTAAAACAACAAAGAGCTTACGATGACTGCAAAACAAACTTACTTGACATTCTAAAAAGTCTGAATGAACCTGGGGGCTGGAGAGATGGCTCAGAGGTTAAGAGCACTGATTGTTCTTCCAGAAGTCCTGAGTTCAATTCCCAGCAACCACACAGTGGCTCACAACCATCTATGATGACATCTAGTACCCTCTTCTGTATACTGTATACATAATAAATAAATAAATCTTTAAAAAAAGTCTGAACCTAAATTACAAAAAATACTAATCATCAAAAATTCAACCAAAGCAATTATGAGGTTTTAAAAGCCTTACTGTCTGCTTTCCACTCCTTCTATTTGTTGTTGTTGTTTTAGGTGGGTTTTGTAGTTTTGTTTCTTTAGACAGGAACTGGGGTAGCTCAGGATGGCTTTGACCTATGTAGCCAGGGATGATCTTGAATATTTGATCCTCCTGACTCTGTTGAGATTACAGTTGTCATTAGGCTATGTTTATTCTTTTAAATCTTAAGGGAAATGGACATAATAAAGCTGTAACAATAATCCAAATACTGTAACAAGAGATTTGGAAACTGGACCTGAGTTCAATGTCCCAGGCCAATATGATGGAAAGAGAGAGCCAAACCAACTCCTGCAAATTGGTCCTTGATTTTTCCATGGGTGCTGTGCCACTGACATACAACCCAATATATACATATATAAATTTAATATATATTACAATGCAAGCAAAGGCATACACAAAAAAATACTTTGAAAAAAGACACGAGTTCAAATAAGATAGGAGATATAGAAATATTAAAGTGAGTTGAAAACTTGTCTTTTTAAAACCTAGTTAAATTCCATCTATCACACGTAACCATTGGCCATCTCTGTCAGCTGGTAAAACAACTACCACTTTCTTAAGAGAAGGAAAAAAAACAAGTCTGAGGGTTGTGGGTGTAGGTCAGTGGACTAGGAGCGATGTGTGATGTAAAGTTCACAAGGAATTTTGTTTGTAACCAGAAAAAAGGCACCAAATTTTCACAGCACACTTAAAGTCCACCCACCCTCCGCGACTTATTTTTGATTCTCCGGTTTAAATGTCACAAATTGGTCTTTTATTTTAAATTTTTACTTCTCCAGGGATTAAACAAAACAAGTAAAAATGTAAACTTAAGATAACTAGTACATGTTTTGAAAAACATGGATTTAAATGGATTCTAGTCAATAATACTGCAAAGTATCCAGATTCTGGAAAAAAAAAATTTACTAATCTGACACACCATCCTAAGACAACACCATCTTTTGAGGTTTCACTTTCTCCAGCCTTGTAATTTTTATTTTATTTTAAATCGGCGCTTTTCAAAGCTTCTCCAACCCTTGTCACCTTAATAAAATAGACCCCCGTTCTGCTTCTAACGCTTGCGCAACTATTCCTCAACAACCAAGTCAATTACTAAGTGGTGTCGAAAACTGACGGGTTCCCTTCCTTTTTCTATGAATGCACAAGACCTTTAAAAGTAGAAAGCTGCCCGGGCGGCGTGCGGGAGCTGAGCAGAGCGCCGGGCTCCACCTCGCGTTCCCATAGAGCTGCGGCACAGCCCAGCCGGGCTACCGGCGCGCAGTGACGCGGAGCCCCGCCGCCTGGGAAAGGCCTGCAGCCCCAAGCCCGCACTCGGGAGGCTGCCGAGGGCCACGGGCAGTGCCCCGACGGCAGAGGCGGCCTGCGTTAGCGCCCCGCCCGACCCCGGGCCGCCAATGGGGAAGGACTCCCTGGTCGGTCAGGTTAGGAGCAGCCGGCCGGCTAGGCCGCGAAGCCGGGGCAAGGCGGCCGGGAGGGGTCGACGCACGTACTCACCAAATCTGGAACTTGAGCAGCGGCCCCGTGGCGTACTGCATCTTTAATCTCTTGCTGGGCATGCCGCCCAGGTTGGCAGAGGCCTCGCTGCGGACCACCGCCGACGCCGCCATCAGGAGAAGCAGCAGAAACCTCATCTTAGTTAAGACAGCCCGCTCAGGCCGCCTTCAGACCGACGCTGCAGCCAGCCCCAAACCTAGCCACGAACTGCTCCCCACAGCGCAGGCGCGCTCCGCCAAGGTCGGCCAGGGAAGCACGATTGCGCCTGCGCAGACGGCGTCCGCGCCCATTGTGGGAAGGAGAGCTGATCCTTGCGCTGTCTTGGTCCTCCACCATCTTGGATGTGTGCAAACGCTGAGGGTGTAAGGGAGAGAGGGAAAATTTTTGCTGGCGATATGTAAAGGGGGCTCGTAATTGTTTCACTTGGCAGATAGAAAGACATTCTTATATAGCCCAGACTGTTCTATGTAGTCTACTATAAGCCTTGAATGCCGCCTGGTTCTCCTGCCTCCAGCTGAGTTTTAGGATTTCAGACCAGCTTATCGTCATCATCGGCATTATTAGGGGTTGGACAATTATTTGTACATGCTAGACATGGACTATACTCCTGAGCTACGTCCTCCAGCTTGTCTACATCCAAGGGAATGTCCAAATGTCTAATGGCCTTTCCTTTACTCTTACAACATTGATCCCTCTTAAAAGAATATTTAAAACAAATTTTATGTTTCCTGTAAGATGATTACAGGAAATCCAAATGCAACTTGATCATCATAGATAATTGGGTTCAATTTGGGGTGATGGTGGTGGTTGGTTCTACAAGGTTCCTTTTGCTTTTGATGTTAGCCTTTTATCATAAAGATGTTTATTGCTTAGTCTTGTCCTCCTGGACTCCAAGGTGTCTGCATGTTAGACCATTCCTGGAGGCCTTTCTGTGCCATTGTAGGAGGCCATCTTAGATAAAATCATACTGTAAACAGTCCCTTTCTGCGTATTTTTTCAGAGAAAGTAGCATTCCAAAAGTGTCACCTTGCAGAACATATAGAAAAGTCGTTGGATATATGCTGCTGATTACTGGTAATAAAACTGTGGACATTATCTTGATGGGGCATGGTGACCCACACTTTTCATCCCAACACTCAGGAGGCAGAAGCAGGTGGATCTCTGTGTGCTCCAGGCCAGCCAAGAGAGCTACAGAGAGAAACCTTATCTCAAAAAACAACAGCAACAAAAATGTGTGGACATTATTTGAAATTCATTGGTGGGAAACTTTTACAAAAACAATTGTTACATAATATTTAGTTTGGAATGTAAAATGTAATTTCATAAATCACAATTTCAAGGATATTTTAATAGTGAGAGAAATGCTTATTGTTTCATTTCAGTGGTACATGGAGGATATGGAGTTGTATTTAGTGTGTCTAAACTTCCAACAGCAAACAGGCCAGAGTTTTGAGGGTGGCTAGTTTGAAAGCAGGCAATTTTTGTATCTTCTTCTTATATTTTTTTTTCTGCATCACCCTCCCTCCCCCAAACAATGAATGTATTATTTTTGTATTATAACAAATGTATTCTCAGTTATTTAAAATGAGGATGGGGTAAGGAACACAAAGGGATTTAATAAAATCCTTTCTCCTAATTTTTCTTTTTAAATGATTTGGGTTTGGATGGTTTGGTCTTTTTCAAATAGATTCTTAGTATAAAGTATAGGTTGTCCTGGATCTATGTAGCCCTGGCTGTCCCAAAACTTGACTCTCTTGCATCCTCTTCCCAAGTGATGGGATTATAGATGTGTACTACAGTATCCAAGTCCTTTTTTCTTTTTCTTTTTGGTTTGAGACAACATCTGGTTTAACCTAGGCTGGTTTCAAGCTGCCTATATAGCTTAGTCTTGAACTGCTGGTCTTCTTGCCTTCATTTCCCAGTTCTGGGGTTAGGTGTGCACTGGGGTCAATTAGATTGATGAGAAGAGAGGACAGACAAAGGAATATGGTCAGTAAACTCCAGGATTCATCTGCCTTTGCTTCCCCATGGCTGATGGTCTAAAATAATCACACCAGGGGTGGAGAGATGGCTCAGTGGTTAAGATGACTGGTTGCCTGTGGAATTATTATTTTGTGTAGGCTCTAAAAAAATAAAGCTTGCCTGAAGATCAGAGCGCAGAGCCAGCCACTAATTAGCCATAGAGGCAGAGGCAGACAGATTTTTGTGAGTTCAAGGCCACCCTGGACTACATGAAATTAATCCAGTCTAAAAGAGAAACAGAGCCAGGCAGTGATGGTTTACACCTTTAATTCCAGTACTTGATAATCACATACCTTTAATCCCAGGACTAGGAAGGTTGAGACAGAAATTTATGTGGCTGGGTGAAAAAGGAAATATAAGGCAGGAGACAGGATCTCAGAGCATTAGGCATTCAGTTGGAGGATTCCTGGAGGCAAGATCTCTCCCCTTCTGCTGAGAAGTGGTTGAGGCTTGTTCTTTTGTCTTTCTGATCTTTCAGTTTTACCCCAATATCTAGCTCTGGGTTTTAATTATAAGACCAATTAGTACTGTACAACAGTTGTCTTTCCAAAAGACCTGGTTTCCATTCCCAACATCACATGATGGTTAATAATTGTCTGTAACTCCAGTTCCGGAGATCCAACTCCTTCAGGCTCAGCCATACATGCAAGCAAAACACTCATACGCATAAAATAGAGATAATAAACCTCCAAAAATTAAAGTAATCATAGAAACTTTTTTGAGCCTGATTCTCTCTATATAGCTCTGGACTGTCTTGGAACTCACTATCTGGACCAGCTGGCCTCTAACTCACAAAGATTCACTTGTCTTTTTTTTTTTTTTTTAACTTTTATTTATTTAATTATTTGCCTTGGTGTTTGCCTGGAACTGGAACTACAGACAGTTGTTAGCTGCCATGTGGGGTGCTGGGAATTGAACCCGGGTCCTCTGGAAGAGCAGACGGTGCTCTTAACCGCTGAGCCATCTCTCCAGCCCCCGATTCACTTGTCTTTTATTCCTAAATGCTGCAGTTACAGGCATATTCCACTATGCCAGACTTAAACCTATGGGGATTGCTTCTCTCCTTCCACCTTATGACTTCTTCAAATTAAACAGATTGTCAGGCTTGCTAGCCATTTCACCAGCACAAGCAAGGACAGCCTGCGACTCAACACCTTATCAACAAAATCATCTCCCTGGTCCCTGTTTTCTTATTTTGGCACTGATGTTTAAATATTAAGGTTTGATTATTTGAGACAGAGTGTCACCATATTGCTGGATGCTCTGGAACTCTCTATGAAGACCAAGCTGGCCTTAAACTAACAGAGATCTGCCTGTCTCTGCCTCCTGAGTGCTGGGATTAAATGTGTTTTCACTTAGTTTCCTCTTTCCTCTCTTGTCATTAGAAAAGTTTTTTGACTGTGTATAGCCTGTAGGAAAATCTTCTGGGGTTCTTATAGGTGTGAGGACTGGTGCTTCCAGGTAAAATGTCTTTCCCACTATTGGGACCTCAGATTTAGGAATGGGGAAGTGCTGGGGAGGGGGTGGATCTCATGAGGAAGGCAGGGTGTTCCATTAGCATCTGCTCAGTTAATCCCCTGAAAGGGAGCATGAAACCAAACACCCAGCCAACAAAGACAAACTCAGACATCATCACCTAGAGAGTTACAATCTTCCCAGCCCAAGATGCCTATACACCAGAGGAAAACATTCAACAACAGCCAGAGTAGCCCAGCAACCCTTCCAGAGCAGGACCGGAATATTCCAACATAGCTGAAGCACAACAAAAAAAAGACCATAAAACAGGCTGTATGAATATGATAGAGGTCCTTAAAAATAAATCTCTTAAAGGAATCTATGAAAACACAGTGGAATAAATAAAATCACTGAAGACTTGAAAATGAGTCAATAAAGAAAACCCAAACTGAAGTAAATAAAAAAATTAGAAACTCATCAGGAACCACAGAGGCAAGCTTGACCAACAGGATACAAGAGATGGAAAACAGAATCACAGACACTGAAGACATGGTAGAAGCAATGAATATATAAGCCAAAGAGAACAGCAAATCTAAAAAGCTGCTGGCACAAAACATAAAGAAAAATCTAGGTCACTATGAAAAGGTCAAATCTAAGAATAATAGAACTAGAGGAAGTGTTAGGATTTTGTGCAGATTTGGTATTGCATGAATTTACCCGGTTATCTGGCAGCGGATTTCTATGGATGCACATGGGAATGCAGCAGAAGGCTGCATAGATAGATAGGAGACCCTTGAAGCTGTTACTATGTAGAAAAGAACTTTACTGTCAAATGGATATGGTTATAATTCACAGAACGTTTACGATTATGATAGCAAAGAAGAAAAGGAGAAAGACAGAAGGAAAAGGAGAGTGGGGGGGGAGCTCCCAAGAGAAACAAAGGCAGAGAGAGATTCAGAAGTGGGAATCTGCTTTAAATGGGGCTTGATGTCAGAGCTCAGAGAACGTGGCTTTAGAGACTAACAGGAAGGAGAAGCATCAAAGGCACAGAAAATATTCAAAACAAAATCATAGAAAATTTCTTTTACCTAAAGAAGAGACAGGCAAGGAAGAGAGGTAGAGCAACCAGACTAGGAGAATCCCGGGAGAGGAAAGGCGGAGTGGAGGACACCTGCCAGCATAGAGGAAGGAAGACAAGAATGCTGCAATGGGAAAGATAGCAAGCCATGTGGCTAAACATAGATAATAATTACGGATTAATCTAAGAGAAAGAGCTACTTAGTAATATGCCTGATTTCCTGGCCTAGCAGCTACAGTAATTATTAAGCCTTCAAGTCAATTATTTGAAAAGTGGCACCTAGGTATTTGAGTTTCTGGGAGACAGAAAAGCCACTGACTACAATTTTTTTTTTAAGTTATAAACTGTTAAGATTAATCCATAATTCTTACCCACATTTGGTCATGTGGCTTGGTACCTTGCAGAGCAGCATTCCTGTCTTGCTTCCTGTGTTTGGCTGGTGTCTGCTTTCGGTTCTTTCATTTCCCAGAATTCTCCTAGTTTTGTTGCCCCACCTCTACTTCCTGCCTGCCTTCTGGCCAATTGGCATTTTATTAAAGCAATACAAGTAAAAAATATTCATAGCATTGCCCCACAATGTATCTGTTTTTATACCAATACCATGCTGTTTTGGAGTGGTAGAACCTTCAGCAGTTCTTTTATTGCTCTTGGTTGTTTTAGCTATACTGGATTCTTTTGTGCTTCCATTTGAAGCTGAGAATTGTTATTTTAAGATCTGTGTTGGTATTTTGATGGCGACTGCATTGAATCTGTAGATTACATTTGGTATGATGGCCATTTTTACTATGTTAATCTTACTGACTCATGAGCATGGGAAATCTTTCCATCTTCTGATATCTTCTGTAATTTCTTTCTTCAAAGACTTAAAGTTTTAATCATACAAATCTTTTACTTGCTTGGTTAGAATTACCCCCAAGATTACACACATTGATCAACAGAAATAAACTAAAGACTTGGACATAAATCCATACCCCTATGGATACCTGATATATACACTGGAAAAGACAGACAGATCTTCAACAAATAGTGCTGGTCAAACTGGAGGTCTTGAAAGAGTATGTAGAGAATGCCAATAGACATGTACTTATCACTTTGCATAAAACTCAACTCCAAATGGATCCAAGACTGCAACAAAAAAAGATACACTGAACCTGACAGAAGAAAAAAATGGGCAAAAGTCTTTAACTCACTGGCAAAGGAAAAGAATTTCTGAACAGAATACCATTAGCACAGGCACTAAGATCAACAATTACTAAATAGGACCTCATGAAACTGATAAACTTCTCAAAGAAAAGGACACAGTCATTCAGATAAAATGGCAGCCTACAGAATGGAAAAAATATTTTTATCAACTCCATATCCAATGGAGGACTAATATCTAAAATATATAAATAACTCAAAAAACTAGATATCAAAAAATAATAATTATAATTCAAGCCAGAAGTAATGTCAAAAGTCTTTAATCTCAGCACTAAGGAGGCAGAAGCAGGAGGATCATTGTCAGTTCAAGGCCAGCCTGATCTACATAGCGAGTTGCAGGAGAGCCAGAGCTACACAGTAAGCATAGTGAGACACGGTCTTGAACCCTTCTGTCACACACAAAAATACAAAAACCACAAATCTAAACAGAGAATTCTCACTAGAGGAAACTCGCATATCTGAGAACCATCCTTAGCCATCAGAGAAATGCAAATCAAATCAAAACTACTTTGAGATTTCATCTTACACCAGTCAAAATGGCTAAGCCAGCAAAAGAAGTAACAGCTCATGCTGGCGAGGATACAAAGTAAGAAGAGTTACCCATGGCTGGTGGGAGTACAAACTCATACACTACTATGGGAATCAGTGTGGAGGTTCCTCAGAAAGATGAGAGCCCATCTACCTCAAGATCTAACTATACCACTCTTGGGCATATTATCTAAAGGATGGTGCAAATTTTCAGACTATTGATCAACCATGTTCTTTGCTAGTCTGTCAAGAATAGCCAAAATCAGAAACAACCTAGATGTCCCTCAACAACAACAACAAAACGGATAAAGAAAATGTGGTACAGTTACACAATGGAGCATTACTCAGTAATTTAAAAAAAAAAAAATCATGAAATCTGAAGGCAAATGGGTAGAACTAGAAAAAACAAAATTCTGTGTAATATCCCAGACCCAACAAGATCAATATTTGATTTTATATGGATATTAACTGTTAAGTCATTGGCAAGCTGTAATTCATAGAACTACAGAGGCTGGGTATAGAGTAAGGGACTAAAGAGAATAGATAGTTCTTGTTAGGACAGGAAAATAGGATAGAAAGGTATGTTGGTAGCTGGGATGGGAGGATCAAGTGGGGAGTGGGTGGGTAGAGTGAGTTGTAGGAGAGAATAAGGGGGGAGAGAGCTAAAATTATGGGGTATTTGGGGGGTAGTATAAAAATCTAATACAGTAGAAACTTCATAAAATATATAAATGTATCAATTCTACCTGAATGAAATTTTCAAATACTGGTGGAGACAGAATCCCAACTGGCCAAATGAAACGTCAGTACTGGGACTGGGTTACATCTAATTGAGTTGTTGGCCAAAAGTCCCCACAAGACTCCCCAAATAGCCCAAGGTATTGCCAAGACTATGGGCTACTCCCTACAAACTGACAGAAAAGTCCCATTGCTGAAGACAACACCTACACAACTCATTGAACATGGAGATGCTGAGCTGGTGTCCACATAGAACCTTCACCCCTATGTTCTACTGTCTTGGATATACTAAGGTATTCTGCAGGCTTCCAAGAGAGAAATATAAACACAAAACCAGCCACAAAAACTCTGATCTACATTGATATACTACCTGCAAGATATGCTAGAGCAATATTTGTGGGAGTTACCAGCCAATCACTGATTTGACTTAAGGACCACTCTGAGAGATGGAACCCACACCCAACACTGCTTGAGTAACCTAGATAGCCCAGGGATCTAGGGTAAAACCAAATAGTACTAGTCAAAAAAATGTAGTGATAAAATGACTCCTAATAACATTTTGATGTACTTATAGATCAGTGCCTTGCTCAGCCATCATTAGAGAAGTTTCCTCTGGCAGCAGATGGGAACAAATACACAGATCCACAGCCAGACATTATAGAGAGCAAGAGACCTTGAAACACCCAGCCCTAAATGGGAGGTCCCCATCAAATTTCTCCTCTCAGAGCTCAGGGAATCCTGGAGGGAAACCTTGAGGAAGAAAGGGTGTCAGAGCCAGATGGAGGACACCAAGAAAAGAAAGCCCTCTAAAACACTGTGGGCAAAGCTCCTGTGAACTCACAGAAGGAAGCAGCAGGCGCAGGGCCTGCACCAGTTCTCTGAGTTTATATTATGATGACTTCCAGTTTAGTGTTTTTACGGGATTCTTGAATAGGTCTGTGATTCTTGGGCATTTTCCTTGACTCTCCTCCTTCTATTGGTTTGTCTTGTCTAACTTCAATGTGATACATTTCATTTTATCTTATTATTTAAAAAAATCAACAAATGAATGAAAACCTAGCCACTAGGTAACAGATTAACACCTGAAGTATGGTACCTGTTGGGAGAGGGAAATTAATTTTTCCAATGGAATGACACTGGGTATATACAGCACCACTCCAGGGCCTTGGGTTCATTAGTTGACCAACACCTAATAGACTCCAGCTTTTTTTTTTTTTTTTTTTTCTTTTTTTGGTATTTTTTGTTTTCTTGGTTTGGGGTTTTAAGAAGTAATTAAAAGTTGGATGAGTAGGAAGAAGGAGAGGATCTGGAAGGACTTGGGGAAGAGAAGAATGTGACCAAAATATATTTAAATTTTAAAACTGATTGTCTTAAAGAATAAAAATATAATAAAAAGAAAAAAAACAAAAAGTCACTAGCTCATAAGTGCTTTTGCTTATAAATGATATACTTCAGTTCTAAGATTTCATTAGCTGAAACAGATCACTTACATACAATTGATGAGGTGTAATATGAGGTGTGATTCTTTAACATGCCCAGGAGATGAAAACAAGAAATACTTGGGATGGACAAGACAGGCTGGTGTGTAAGGTGCTTGCTGCCAAGGCTGATGGCCTGAGTTTGATGCCCAGGATCACAGTTGAAGGAGAGAACCAACTCTCTGACTTCCACACACATGCCTGGCACACATGCACACTCACAACTAAATAAGTATAATAAACACTAATAAAAAAGTACTTACTGGTAGCACAGCAATACCCTACATGAATATCACTATATTGAATGCTTGTATCTGTTTATGACCACATTTTTTCCATCCTAGGTCTTGAGGCTTGTTTTATTTTCAGAGGACACTTACAGATATAGAAATAAATAGACATACAAATAACGAAATTTCCAAATGACACATGTATCCTTGTGAAATCTACAGCTAGTTAACATCTGAAGAAACTGTTGCATAAAACCTAAGAAAAGCGGGAAGGTTATTGCTTATAGACCAGATTTAACTATATGTTGTTGGCGGTTAAGTATGAAAGAGAACAAGGCACCTGTTAGAGGCTTCTTCCACTCTTTCTCCTCTCCTACAGAACAGGAGAAAACTCACCCTATAATTTTGTTAAAATTAGCATAGCATGACCCAATCATCCTTTCTACCTTACTATTCACATCTAGCTGTGTTGGTGTGGATGAGAATGGCCCTCAGAGGCTCGAATATTTAAGGATTTGGTTTCTGTTTGGAGGAATTGTTTGGGAAGGATTAGGTGTGTCACTCAAGTGGGCTTTAAGGTTTCAAAACTCACAGGTAACCCAGTCTGTCTCCTGGCCCGAAACTTAGGATCAGATCTGTGCTGCTCTATTGCTCCAGCGCCATGCCTGCCTGCTTGCTGCCAGATTCTCCACTACGATAATGGACATACAATCTGGACCTGCAAGCAAGACCCCAATAAAATGCTGGCTTTTATAAGTTGCCTTGGTCATGTTGCTTCATCACAGCAGGAAGCACTAAGACACAAACTCTTGCCAGTTTGCCCAGCTTTGGATACACACATACCAACATATTTAGGTTACATTTCTTTGAGACCACACTTAATAAAAACTTGTACCCTTGTCCTTTCTCGTCTCTAACTCAAAATGCACATAATGCAAAAATGACAGCTACACCACACATCAATGAAATCAATTTTCCCAAATCCAAACAAAGCCATTTGTAATATATAAATAAACAGTTCTGCTTTGTTATCAAGCATGTGTGTACATGGGCCTTAGTTTCAAAACCTAAATGTGCATCAGTATGAAATTATTTATGTGATACATGGAACATGATATATTATTATAAATTATAGATGATACAGAGCACTGATAGAGAAAATGAGCCCTAAAATATTAAGAGAAAGGGGGTACAAAGGGGATTTACTGACCATTTCCTTTTCATGCTTTTTGACTACAAATTTGTGGTACTCCTGCCTCACCCCCCACTCCATAGCTCTGTAATTATAGACATATGACATTACACTTGGCACAGAACAGCTTTTATATCACCTTAAAATATATAAGAACATATATAACTAAGTGTACATACTCTTTGTACCTTTAAAACATAACAAATTGATGAATATTGCTATAGAATACAGGTGGGAGATGAGTTGCTTTCTTTTTATTTCTTGAATTGTGTGTGTGTGTGTGTACTTTTTAAAGAAATAGAAAACTTGGTACTCTCATGATAATTCAGTGAGGAAAAGTACTTGTCACAAGCCTGATGACCTGCGTTGATGCCAAGAACCCACATGGAAGGAGAGAAGTGACTTGGCAGGTTGTCTCTGTCCTCCACAAGTGAGCCATGGCACACACCCACCCACCAAATTTAAAACTACATACAACAAAAGCCTAGTGTGGTGGCATGCATCTTTAGTCCCAGCACTGGGCAGGCAGAGGCAGGTGGATCTCTGTGATTTTTGAGGCCAGTTTGGTCTACAAAGTAAGTTCCAGGACAGCTAGAACTGTTACACAGAGAAACTCTGGGTGAGAAGGGAGGGAATCTTCAGAAAATCAAATAGAGAACTATTCAAAGGAAAACCACTAAAATACAAATAACTGACAAATTTGGCAAAAGACACAAATGCAATCGCTAATAAAAAGAAACAAAAGTAATTAGTAACAAAAAAATCATCTTCGCTTTCTTAATTTGGAAAAATTCAAAGGCCTTGTTACAGTCAACATCAATAAAAGTGAAGAACTTTACTCGTGAACAAGCAAATTATCAGAGTAATTTGGCAGTGTTTATTAAAGTGAACAGTTTATGACCCAACGGTAGTTGCCCTCAAGACACCAGCAGTGTTCCATAGGCTCTGGAGTCAGACTACTTATGTTCAACTCCATTTCCTAACATTGGCAGGTTTTTTTCTTTTCTAAATACTTGTTTTTATTTTAAGTGCATGGATGTTTCACCTGCGCACATACTTGTGCATGCCTGGTGCCTATGGAGGACAGAAGAAGTTGTCAGATTCCCTGAAACTAGAGTTACAGACATGGCTGTCTGAGTCTCTATTTTGGATCCTCTGGAAAAACAGCAGGCGCCCTTATCTAAACAGCCATCTCTCCAGTCTCTTCAGATTTCTTAATTTTCTGGACTTAAGCTTCTTCATTTATAAAACAGACATTATAGTAACATCTACTTCATAGTTTTGTTGTAAAAATAATATATATCCTATAAATTTATAATAAAGAACTTAATTTGAAGGCAAAAATAAATTTAAAATGTCTTTATTTATTTATATAGGAAATATCGTTACCTGTTTAAAAAACAAATATCTTGTCAATTTGTGAAGTTTATCTGAAAAAACAATCATCTCATTTTATTACATATTGACATGATACAGGATGCAGATGTAAAAGTCGACTTAATAGACATCATTAAATAATTGCACATATGCAACCTTGGATAAATGGTTAAAAATATAGACTGATGTTAAAGGTGGGCATGTAGAGACTTCGCAAACACTGTGGATTAACAGACTTGCTTACACTGTTTCCTGCCAACAAATCTGAAAATGAATCTTCAAACTCCCAATTCCAAATCTTCAAGTTCTTGGAGAAGGGCTGTCTCTTTTTGAATTTTCTCCAACTAGAAACATAAAGAATAAATAGAAAGTAATTATTGGATCTGTAACCTAACAGGATGAAGAACTAAGATGGGATGTGCTTACACTGGCAAACCCACATTAGAAAGCAATTCCAACTTGTTTCTGTGATGAACTAAGGCACAATGTATAGGTTGTCATACTGTCCCTTCCCAGGCAAGATTTCCTGCATTTTCTTGTGCTGAAAAGTAGTAAGAATGGGAGGAAAAAAGAAGGCAAGCAGGACAGTGCAGAGAGAGGAGGAAACGTCACTAGTTCACAGTGACAGCATTGGGATACCCTTAGGATCAGTGACTCAGTCACCATGATCTAGGGCTGAGCTTCTCCTATCACAGACAACACTTTAAGAGTGTTAAAAAGTATTTAAAAAAATTTGCAGACAGTTTCCCAATCAAGTTTCTCAGTTCTGTGCTTTTTATTTCCCTGACTGAATGATTGCTTATGCTAATAGGAGCAGGATGGGGTAACAAGTATGAACTCACAGGGAAAGTGAAGCCTTACCTGATTTTTCTCCAGCTGTTTCCCTGCGGCTGCCTGCTCTTTCAGCTGCTCTATTGCTTTCAATTTCTGTGGAATCAAACACAGGGAAAGACAAGCAAAAACAAAGTTACTTTCTAATGCAGATCACTTCATAACAACAATCACACTACATTTCTTACAAAGACTGTTAAAAATGTTAGGATACGCTGGGCAGTGGTGGCCCATACCTTTATTCCCAGCTTTTGGGAGACAGAGGCAGGTAGTTTGAGGCCAGCCAGGTCTACAGAGTGACTTCAAGGACAGCCAGGGCTGTTATATAGAGAAACCCTGTCTCAAAAAACCAACCAAACAACAACCAAAAACATCACAAGAAAAAAAAAAAAAAAAAAAAAAAAAAGCTAAGATAAATTATTTTAAAAAGTTAAATGTAAAATTATATGTTAAAAGCATGAAATTGGGGGACTGGTCAGACAGCTCAGCAGTTAAGAGCACTGGCTGCTCTTCCAGAGGTCCTGAGTTCGATTCCCAGCACCCACAAATTGGTCACAACCATCTATAATGGGATCTGATGCCCTCTTCTGGTATGTGGGCATACATAAAGACAGAGCAATCAACGTGTAAAAATAAAATAAAATAAATAAATCATGGAATTGGGAAAAATAGATTTTTGTAAGCTATTTTGTTGGTTTGTTTGTTTGTTTGCTTGACTTTTGTGTGTGGGTGTATCTGAGGCACCTAAGCTGTGCAGCATATGTGGGAAGAGGAGTACTATGGAATCTGATTTTCCTCTTTTACCTCTGTGAGCTCTGAGATCAAACTTGGGTTGTCAGGTTTGCATCACAGAATTCAACTAAAGTTGTGAGTGTACAAGCATGCATTCATAGGCACAACACAGATTTCAGCATCTCTTTCAACATTCCACCGTGGAGGACAGCATCTCTGGATTCAGGAGAAGCCTTACCTCTGCGCTGCCCCACCCACCATAAGCTCCCTTTTGTGTTCATCTTAAATGCTGGAATAAAGTGTTTGTTTCTGTCTAACTCAAAGGGAACTACTGAAAAGCTGAGGTAAGTATTCAGGGTTCAGCTGTCACTTAGGAGAGGAGCATTTGCTTAGCATGTGAGCCCTGGGTTCAATCTCTAGCCTACAGCAATGATAACAATAAAAAACTCCTTTATACTCAGATGTACCATTCCTTATTACTCCAAAATTAACAAGATGAGCAGTTTCAGTCACCAAAGCATTTGTGAATGGCACTGAACTGAGGCCCTCCTAGAAATTACAGTATTTTATGAAAAGAAAGCAACAATGAGAATTGTTACTGACTTTGAATCCCTGTTAAGTACCTGTGCTCTACTTTTAATTATGCAGTGCTCATGAACAAGCTTTCTGATGTACATACCTATTTTTAATTAGTTGCTCACCTTCTTTAGATTCTTAATTTTTTTGTCTACTTCAGGATCGCCCGAAGCAGACTGGGTGATAGTATTCCGTGGTGCACTCTGTGGGGCAGGAGTAGGAGCCAAATCACTTCTTGCTTCCTAAAGGAAAAACAAATTTAAACATCTACTTATTCTCTGTGTGTGAAACAGCTGAATGGGTAAAGGTACTTGGTGCCAAGCTGACAACCTGAGTTCAATTCCTGGTTCCCACATGGTAGAGGGCGACCATAACACACATGGTCAGAGAACATGCAGGCACTGGTTCCTTCCTTCCACCATGTGGTTCCAGGGGTCAAACCTGAATCAGTCCTATTAAAATCCACACACACCTACACACTATTAAGTATATAGTACATGTAATATACTGATTACAAAAGGAAACAACTTTAGAAGTCTGACAACCTGAAGTAGATCCCAAAGGCCCAGAAGATGGAACAAGAACCAACGCCTTAGGTTGCCCTCTGACCTCAGTGCGGCACATTTTCCTCCTAATGAAATAATACCTCCAAGGAAAGGAGGAAAGAAACAAAGGGTCAAAGGCCCCTCCCAGCTTTATAAAAGGAGAAAGCAACTGCCAGGGTAAAGACTCTGAGCAGCCAGGCTGAAGAGAAGACACTTCAGACAGTGGTGCTGTCTGCTAGCTGTGCAGAACATCAGAACTAGCCTGCTGTGGTGGGCTTTTCAGTAATATAGCTGCTTTTTGGGTTATCCTTGCTCCTTATAAACAACCCCCAACCCAGAGTCCTGCTAGTAGCCCCAATAAAACTTTATTGGTTCACCAAGTTGGACTTTGGTACAATTCTTATTTTGGGCTAATGTGGGTAAAGAGACAAGTGTGTTGCATCTCCCTAGGAAAAGTCTATCATGGAACACTCTTCCATGTGTGTGTTTGTGTGTTGTGAGTATGTGCATGATCACTCAAACAAGTTCAAACTTTAGAACTCATTTATAAAGTTGGGTATTCTAGACAGGGTAGGATAGGAAACATATAATGGAAGCATAGCAGCAGAAATCCTGCACCAACAGTTGAAAGGTGCCCCTTGAAATCTACACACCAAAATGATTAGGTCATTACTGCTCCAACTTCATACATGGGATAAGTAAATATTCTTAGGCAGCTTTATGTCCTCCACCATAAAAGGACACAAAAAAGGGAAGTCCTGCCCTAACAGTGAGTGCACTGCACCCTGTTGAGACTCCAGCCACAAGACTTGTGGTGATAAGCTCCTATTGCTTAGAAATTATCCAACTTAAGGAAAGTATTTTGATCTAGTGTAAATAGATTAAGATGTCTGCTCTGCCTAAATCTCAAAAATGTGGTCACCCTGTCTTCACCAACCAGATATTCCCAATGCAACTAAACACACTATCACCATGAACCATATAACATTGTAATTTATGTCAATTATTACAAATACATGGTTTTTATTTAAGTATATAAATAAAAATTATTTTTAGACAACTTCTATCCTGATTACTTAGTATTTGTAAGTTTTTATTTCTGATTACCTGGATTTTTCAATTGAATTAATTCTATGTAGTAATGTAATACGAGTAACATATGCCTTTATAGTTATGAAACTCCCAAATTTTCATCTTCTTTTCTTTCTTCTGGAGACAAAGCCTCATTCTGGCTCATCCTGGGCTGGAGCTCATTATGTATCCTTGGCCAGGCTGGCCTCAAACTCCTAACAACTTCCAACCTCAGCCTCCCAATGCTGAGATTGCAGGTATGAGCTGCAATACCTTGCTTTCTCCCTTTCTTAATGAACATGTGCCTCCAGGAAAGCAGACTGCACCATTCCAGTTTCCATCAAGAGTCTGCAGTAAGACACATGCTACACAATCTCACTGCCAGCTCAGGTTTCAAGGTCAGGTCTAGTTTTTTTTGACTAATTTTTTTTTTTTTTTCTGTTCATCATTTTAGAAGGTAGTGCTACTAAGAGGAGGTGGGTCTAATAGGTTTTAGTCCACTGGGGGAATGCTCTTAGAGAGCACAGTAGGACTACAGCCCCACCCCTTGGGTCATGTCAACAGTTTTGCTCCACAGCAGGTTTCTGACATGATATTCTATGTGGCACAAGCCCAAGGCAATAGGGCCAATCAATCATGGAAACAACCTCCAAAACAGACTCCCAGAGTGATGAAGAGGCAGATCACTTGTCTAGCATCTGCAAAATCCTAGGCTCATTCCCTAGCACAGTGTACACACTCACCCTCAATAGTAGGAGGGTAGGAAGGAGGATCATGACTTCAAGGCCAGTCCTGAACTACAAGATAAGAACCCAGTACAGAACCAACCAAACAAAATCCTATGAGTCAAAATAGGTCTATCTTTAAAACTTTATTCTCCCAGGTATCCCACTGTAGTGAAAGATATTAACAGTTACCCACTATATGGACATAGATACTAATTCATAGGCAGGCACACACACACACACAAAAGTTACCCAGCTACTTACATCTAATTCCAACCACATTTTCTCACATCACAATCACATCTTTAGGAATATAATTGTTAAATGTCAGCAGTTAAAACTAGATCAAGTAGCGTTTGGTTTAATTTTGAAGAGCTCAGCACTCCAAATACCTGTTTTGCAGCTTTTTTAGCTTCATGCTTCCTTTGATTTTTAAGGGCTGTTTTTGATAATGGCTTATCACCTCCTGGATGTGGTTTCATATTCTGGGGAGGTTCGTCTTCATGCTACGGAAAATGTAAGCACTTCTGAAATGGGAGTCCAAGGTTTGAAGAGCATATACAATAGCAAATTATGTAACTTTACTAATATAGGACAATTTTATCAGATTTAAAAAAAATTGGCAAGAACTGTTTCAAATCTTACTAGAATAAGGGCCTCCCTATTAGCTGATATGTATCTTCTAGTTATATAAGCCCAGGCAAAATTCACTCTTGGTTTAGAGAAACAATGTAATTTGCTCAGGACTACAAGAGACATAGTTCTTATGAAACTGAGTAACAACAGTTTTTCTGTGGTCTTTATGATGTGATTAATATCATTAGGAAGGAGCAACCTCATTTTTTTCACAAGAAACATGTGACAGCTCTTTACTGGTAAGGTCTAAAGTTGAAAGGTTAAGCATTGTTGAAATGGGCTATCTCAACGGGATTTGAAAGGCTTTAAGAATTTTTTAGTCAAGAAGGAAGGATGCTGTTTTCTTTTTGTGCAGGATAAGAAGTGCTATTCTCTGAAACTGTTACCTAATTCTTTGGGTATCTTATTACTAGTTAGTTCAGCCCCTTTAAAAGGAACATTCCTAGTTCTCAGCTAGGGTATGGCCTTATTTTTCTAATAACCTCAAAAACAAGAAGCTCATGCTCAGATGTCTTTTATTATTAATACCATCACAGAAACTCAGACCACTGGTCAATGCTCTCCTGAGCTCTGAAATACTATTTGAAAGTATATGTGACTCTATCCAGTATGCAGGAAAGGTGATGAACTAATGGTATGAGGACAATAAATGGGTTTTTACAAACCAACAGTGTTTGTGGTGATTTGAAGAAAGGTCCCACAGGTTCTGTTTGAATGCTCAGTCATCAGGGAGTGGCACTACTTGGGATTACAAAGTGTGGTCTTGTTGAAATAGGTGTGTCATTGGGAGTGGCTTTGAGGTTTCAGAAGCCCAAGCCAGGCCAAGTATCTCTCTATCTCTTCCTGCAGCCTGTGGAGCAGGATGTAGAACTCTTCTTCTCCAGCACTATGTCTGCCTGCACGTTGCCATGCTTCCTGCCATGAAAATAAGGGACTAAACCTCTGAAACTGTAAGTAAGCCTCAATTAAATGCTGTTTTTTTATTAGAGTTTGCATGGTCATGGTGTCTCTTCGCAGCAACAGAACACCAACTAAGACAGTATTTTAAAAACTGAGGTAATCTCGCATATGTATTCAAATCCATTTTGTCTTAAAAAATCAATAACTGGCAAACTGGACCCAAGATCATCTATGGAAAATCAACTGCTGCATAAGAGCTACCTGCTCGGGGTTGGAGAGATAGCTCAGTGGTTAAGAGCGCCGTCTGCTCTTCCAGAGGACCCGGGTTCGATTCCCAGCACCCACATGGCAGCTAACAACTGTCTGTAGTTAAAAAAAAAAAGCTACCTGCTCACCATTTCCCCCTGCTCACTATTGCCTTATGTCATCACCCTCACCTATTTAGCATCTGAATTTAAGTCTTGGACCTATAAAGCTAATGTATCTTGTAGAGTTATCTTTCCCAGAAATTAAACTGTGAAACCAAAGCAACAGACTATTGTCATTGCCCTAAGTCACCATCATAAATACACAGTAGGACCTTATTGCTGAAAACACTGCATTAAGGCTGTAGGACATAAGAGAAATGAATCTCAAACTGACTGGCCAGACTCCTTACTGAAGAAATACTATTTTAAGTGACTGTTGTTGGCGGGAGGCAGAATCATTGTTTTTGAGGCTATGGCCATTGGAAGGACTTCCATTTGCTAATAGTTGGCCCCATATCGTACATGCACATACGGACGGCACTAAATGGACTTAGAAGGTTATTTTAAAAAAGACATGAAGTTGTGTGTGTGGGGGGGTATGAGGATAGTCAGATGGGGACATAGAGCGTAGATATGATCAGTTCATTGTGTTTGTGTATGAAATTCAAGAATAAAAAATTGTTTTGAATCTGTAAGCCCCCTTAAATCAACCTTTTTAGCCAGCTTAATATATGAACTGCTCAACATCTTCATCTTCTGTGGGCCTTAGAGAGAGCTCTCTGGAGTATATTCTAAGTAGGCACTAAGCAACACAGCAATGAGGAAAAGGTCTACAGAGTTTCACACTTTCCTCTGTGCTCATACTTACCAGCTTGGAATTGGTGACCGGTTTATTTCTTAAGGCTGGAGGTCTGTAAGCTGTCGTAACTTTAGGTTCCTCACTAGGCACTTCACTTGGAACTGCTTGGTACGTTATTGTCTTTGCTGGAAATACTCCATCCAAAAATGGCTGCCAAGACACTTGCCATAACTCTCCATTTGATGGCACATCATACTTATGCAAGACAGAGCCAGTATAATGCCAAATCTTATACCCATTATTAACACGCAACCTGGGAGCACATGTAGCTGTTAAAATATGCTCACCATCTGGGCACCAGGCAAAATATGTAGAATCAGAAGCCACTGGTTTAGAAATTAGTTTGTAGTTTTTAACATCCCATACTTCCATCTGTCCCCGAAGATTTCCAAATCCGGCCAGAACTAGTATATGTCCATGAGGGCTATAGTAAGCTGCATTTCGAGGACCAGTGCCAAAGTCAAATACAGGATCACACTTCAGATTGAAAACTGTTGCTTTTGCAGGCATAAAACCATAAACAGCACAAAATTCAGTAGAGCTGGAATTCCAAACTACATCATAAATTGGACCATTTTTTGCTAGAAAAATAATATAAGATACAAATCAATAGTAAAAAAATTACATACTATTAGCATAAGAAATAAATATATAACACTTGTAAATTATTCCAAACATTTTTCATATTTCTAAAATCAAATATCTTTGTATGATATACTAGGAATATAAATACACAATTATACATTTAAGAACACCAATACAAAATATTTTATTATTTTTTAAACATATTGGCAATATGGGCTCATAGAAGCCAATATAGACTTATAGTAATACTTTATTACTAGAAATAAACAAAGTTTTTTAAATGTGGTTTTGCTAGGATGTCCAGGCCAGTCAAATTCCTGAATTCCGATGATCCTCCTAGCTCCAAAGTGCTAGGACACAGACTCGAGGCAGCAATAGTTGCTTTTTGGAATGAATAATATCTGCACATGGCTATACAAATTCAAATTATATACAAACACATGCTACAAAAAGTGTCTCTGTATTAAGGCAACTCATTTCATTTCTTAAATATCCTTTTCAAGTATTTTCTTGAAATAAATCTGCCTCCTCTTGTCTCTGTAATCCATTGCAACATCCCTGGCCATTTCTCCTGTGTAAGTGCAGACTAACGTTAAGACAGCTGTAAGGTTAATAACTTGGTGATGCACCCTCACATTTCACATCGTTCTTTGAAGCGGCTACACCAATTTCCATGCCTCTCAACAGGTACTAGTGGCATGGGTCTCCTTCACATTAACATAATACAGTTTATTTTGACTTTTTCCAACCTATTAAGTTAAATTTATGACTTGGTTTTATTTCCATTTATCTTCTAATAATTAAAAGTAATTTTGTTTGTTTTCTAGTAGAATAATTTTCCTGTACCATTCTCAGTTTCTATCCAGTTATTGAATAAGCATTTACCCTTTCTCATACTCATACATCCCTTGCCTGCTTGCTTCATTTGTTATTTTTGGATCCCCCCCTTCCTCCTCCTCATCCCCCCAGCAGCTGGGACAGGGTCTCTTGTAATTCAAGCCAGCCTTAAGCTGACTATGTACATAAAAATGACCTTGAATCTCTGGCCTTCCTCCTTCCTCTGTTTTCTAAATATTGGGATTAAAGTATTCATTACTATGCTCAACTCTTGTCAGCTTAAGAAATTCTTTTCTGCTTACCTGTTAGTACAGTCTAACAGAAGCCTATAAGTTTTTATATATTATAAATTAATCATTTTTTCCTTAGAATTTTTGTTTTGCTTAAAAAAATCTTTTTTTTTTTAAATTTTTTAAATTCCAAGAATAGAAAAGTTTTCGGGGGCTGGAGAGATGGCTCAGAGGTTAAGAGCACTGACTATTCTTCCAGAGGTCCTGAGTTGAATTCCCAGCAACCACATGGTGGTTCATAACCATCTATGATGACATCTGGTACCCTCTTCTGTATACATAATAAATAAATAAATAAATCTTTAAAAAAAAGTTTTCTCCTATTTTCTTTTTCAGAGTTCATTTGAGGTTTTATATAGAATTTTGAGGGTTAAGTGAAATTTATTTTGGTACACAGAAATAACAAATTTATGTTCCAAATGACTAGCCAATTTTTCAAAAACCACAAATCAAATAATCAATATTTTCTTCATTGTTAGGTGTTAATTTCATAATACACTAATGTCTATATATATATACAGATCTATTTCTAGATATCTTTATTTTACACATACATTACTTTTTCATGAGCCAGATCCAAAAGCTCTTACTTAAGCTATTTTACATTTTAATATCTCTTTTTTTTTTTTTTAAAAAACTTATTAGCCTTGGTGTTTGCCTGGAACTGGAACTACAGACAGTTGTTAGCTGCCATGTGGGTGCTGGAAATCGAACCCGGGTCCTCTGGAAGAGCAGACGGTGCTCTTAACCACTGAGCCATCTCTCCAGCCCCACATTTTAATATCTTATAGTAGCAGAATTTCCCATGTCTTCCTAATAGTTTCCAAAATATTTTTTTTTCTCCTTTTTTTGGAGGGGGGACAGGACAGGTTTACTCTGCGTAGCTTTGGAGCATCTCCTGGTAATCTCTCTGTAGATCAGGCTAACCTTAAACTCACAGAGATTTACCAGCCTCTGCCTCCTGAGTGCTGGGATTAAAGGCAGGCGCCACCAGCACCCAGCTTTCAAAATATTCTAGTATGTTAACTTTATTGCCAAATTCAGAGCAATTTATCTAGTCAAAAAAAAAAGAAAAACCAACAACAAAAAACCCCAAAACCTAACTGATTAAAATGTTAAATTTTAGATTAACTAGGAGGAAAATGCCACCATTTATAAAAGTTTACTTATTAAAGCTTAGAGTTTATCTGAAGGGTTTCTAAGTTCCATTCCTTAGGCTCTTGCAGTTTAGGTTTCTTAAAGTCTTACTTTACTTAAAGGCTGTTGTTTATACTGTGACTTCATTTATACCAAGACACAAATTCAGTGCTGTCCTTCTTTAGACCTGTTGTATTCACTTGCTATTTCAGGTCTCTGCTTAACTTATTTCAGTGGTAATATAGAGCTTTTTGGAGGGGAAAGCATGGAATATTTTTCTACTTACACTTGTTCAATTCAAAGTGAAAGAATTAGGGAGCTGCTAGAATTTAAAAACAATTCTTTTGGGCTGGAGAGTTGACTAGCAGTTAAGAGCCACTTATTGCTCTAGTGGAGAACAGGAGTTCAGTTCCTGGAACCCAGTGGCAGCTCCCAACCAATGGAGCTCCAGCTCAGGTGATCCAGTGCCCTCTTCTGACCTTCCTGTGCAACAGGTATGCACACAGTGTACAGACATACATGTAGGCAAAGCACTCACAGACACCAATTATTCTATGGTTAATTTAGCTTATCAAAGTAACAGGTGAATTGGTAACACTGTTGGACTTTATTCTTATTTCTGCACCTATTATTAAACTTACTCCAGCTACTTGCTGTGTTAGTTAAGTGCCCAGAGAGCTGCATCACCCAGAGGTTCTACCCTCCTCACGTGCCGCCATAACACGAGCAAACTAACTGGTGTCTGTCAAAGTCAGGCTTGAGGATGACTTTAAGTTTCTCAATGAAGAGAAATTTTATCAGAAATGTCATCAGAGTATTTGGGCTTACTCAGCATGCTTTTAATCCCAGTCCTTGGGATGGGGGAGGCGAGGCAGATGATCTCTGTGAATTTGAGTCTGGTCTATAGAGTGAGTTCCAGGACAGCCAGGCTATTACACAGAGAAACTCTGTCTCAGAATAACAAACAAACAAAAATTTAGGTTGAATTACCTTGTGTGTGTGTGTGTGTGTGTGTGTGTGTGTTTCTTTTACTGTCATTGGTTTTAACCACAGGAAGGCTGTTGAGGTGTACTCACGTAATTGTACTACAGCACTTTCTCCATTTGTTGCAATGTAGTGCAGGGTTTGTTCTCCATAGTAGGAAGCTCCTGTCTTGTCAACCTCTGTACTGGCTATTACCAGCACAGCAGTAGCTATAATGGTGAAACAGTATTCAATTAGACTTAAAATACAAGTTAAAAATCATCTATATATTTCCTTACATATATGTTTATGAATATCAAAATTAATATTTGATAAAAATCCAAAAATTATTCATTGTACCTTTTTTATTCCACAGCATTGTAACCTTATCAGCTTTAAAAAAGCTTTTATTGGCCAGTGCTGCCTGAGGTCCAGCAAAGTTGGGGTACTGATATAATCTAACAAATGAAGGTGCACCTTTACTTCCTGGAACATAGACTGCCACCTAAGATACACATGCATAAATCAGTACTTAATTTTTAGAAATATAAAAACTAAGATAAATGTTTTTTAGAATTACTTTTTAAAAAAAGACTTAAGTTCTATATAAATAAATATGAATAAAAATTACCTTATAAGGCTGGCTTCCAGGTGATAAATTAAAGTCATTAACTTTTTGCAAATGTAATTTATTTGCAATGGTGTCTAAAGTGAGAGGAAATGTTTAGAGATTGATAATGTTAACAAAAACACAAATTCTAAATTCATTACAAAAGGCTATTATAACTACAAACTGTTCATTATAGTTTCATGTAGATAAGGCAGAGCAATCCAATGGAAAATAAATGGGTGAGAACCAGAAAGAACTAGGCTTGAATTCCATTAATCCATTTACAAGGTGTGCAAACTCGTATAAGTAATAAAGTGATACCAATTATACTACCTACTTCCCAGGGACTGATTTTAAGAACACAATGCCAATCTTTATATTAAGTAATCCACAGAACCCACTAGATGAGAAAGATTGGCCTCAGCTTGCTAGTGTAAAATGTGCATATAGAAATTCTATATGAGGGGCTGGAGAGATGGCTCAGTGGTTAAGAGCACTGACTGCTCTTCCAGAGGACCTGAGTTCAATTCCCAGCACCCACATGGCAGCTCACAACTGTCTGTAGTTCCAGTTCTCAGTTCCAGGCAAACACCAAGGCAGATAAAGTAAATAAAGTTTAAAAAAAAACCCAGGGGGCTGGAGAGATGGCTCAGCGGTTAAGAGCACCGTCTGCTCTTCCAGAGGACCCGGGTTCGATTCCCAGCACCCACATGGCAGCTAACAACTGTCTGTAGTTCCAGTTCCAGGCAAAACACCAAGGCAAATAAATAAAGTTTTAAAAAAAAAAAAAAAAAAAAAAACCCAGAAATTCTATATGATAAATACTAAGATAGCTGATATGGATTACCCTATCCTAAGAAATGAGAATTCAGGTTAATAAGCAAGTGTTAACCTAGTTAATGAGAAAATACATCAATAATTTTTAGGATGACTCTGACCCTATAATGCTACCGAGGAAAAGAAAATTATCTATTTACATTAGGGCTAGTTTGTGGTTGAGCACTTGACTAGCATGTGTAAAGTCCTGGGATAGATTCTAAAGACAAACAAACAAAAAAAACCTCTTAAAAACTATACTTAAAGTAAATAACTAAGTTATTTAGTAAGTCTTTTCCATACTAAAATTGTTGTTTTCAAAGAAGTGAACTTCATTGTTAACATTCCGAGCACAAATAACTTCGTCATCTGACCAGGAAGGACACCTGTGAAAAGGACGAGAAGTGGGGGAAGTACAGCCATGTTACATGTAGGACAAAGCACTCACATTACAGCCGCTGCCAACAGCAGTGACAGTCTTACTAAATGTGTACCATTAAAATATGTGTTCTCTTCTTTTAAAAAAGAGATATTTTACTATAAAATACTCCTATATACTTAAAAACACTTAAATATCAGGATTCTAGAATAATTTCTTTTCAAAAATCAATACTAGAGAAACAAATATATACAATGGCATTAGAAATACTGTGAAAATATCACTTTTCTGACTGGAGAGAGAGCTTAAGAGCACTTGTCCCTGCAGACGCTCAGGCTTCATTTCCTAGCACCAAATGGTAGGTAGCTCATAATCATCTATAACTCGAGCTCCAGAAGTCTTCTGACCTCCAAGGCCACTAGCAGTACATAAGGTGCACATACATGCATGCAGGCAGAACATTCTTAAAACAAATTTGAAATTTTTTTTTTTTTTAAACTTTATTTATTTATTTGCCTCGGTGTTTGCCTGGAACTGGAACTACAGACAGTTGTTAGCTGCCATGTGGGTGCTGGGAATCGAACCCGGGTCCTCTGGAAGAGCAGACGGTGCTCTTAACCGCTGAGCCATCTCTCCAGCCCCAAATTTGAAATTTTTTTAAAAAATAGTACTTTAAAGCATTTATTTACCAGTTTTGCATTTTTTTCTGTATGAAAGATTTCAAACATGTTCCAGTTTTCACATCATAAAGCTGTAGGTTGGGTACTCCAGCTGTGCCATCTTTAGAAGCTGCAATAAAAATATTTTTATAGTGACTGAATTCTAACACTTGTAATATTTCATTCTTACAAAACTCTTGGATAGGTTTAAGACTTTAAATACAAAAATTGCCTAAAATCAACTTTTCTTCCTGACTTTAATTATGGAGCTAGTCACTCATTACAAGAACCAGGACAACATGGCAGTTGTTTGAGTTAAAGCCCACTTCTGATATGATTGCTTTAAGTTTTAAGAATACTTGAGGGATTTCTTTCTTATTAGTTCTGACATTTATTACTGTCAAAGGGATTGAGTAATGAAGTTTCTTAAGTCATTAGAATAACTGGAAAACAAGTCTTTCTTTTTAATGAATCATCTTTTTAAAAAAGTATTTATTGTTTGCTTTTTATTTACTTTTTAATTAATTAATTTATTTAGAGACAATTGTCTCACTATGTATCTCTGGCTATCCTGGAACTCACTTTGTAGAGCAAGCTGCACTTGAACTCACCTGCCTCATTAATCATTTTTCTGTCCAGGATATCCACACTCTACCCATATTCTTCTACCCACTCAATAGCACATCATGCTTGTATGTAACCTTTATTTTACTTAATGAGTAGAAACACAAAAGTAGTGATGCTAACTACTTTTGTATTTAATGTAAGAAAAGGCTGCATGAATACAGACGTTAAGATTGGCAATGAGAATGAATCTTCTATCCATGAAATTAATGAACAAAATTTTTGTGTTATTTTTTCTGTGAAACCCTAACAGTTAAAAATTACAGTCAGTCCAGTACATACTTGGTTAAAATGAAAAGGCTGGCACTGTGGGTGTAGCTCAGTTGGTAGAGTGCTTGTCTAACATGCATGCAGCCCTGAGAATGGTCTCCAGCACCACATGAATGGAACATGGTGGCATACACCTGAAATCTCTGAATCCAGGAGGTTCAGACAGTAGATCAAGGTCATCCACGGCTACAGATTTTGAGGGCAGCTTGGGCTACTTGATACAGAGACTGCTTAAAGGGTGTGGCTTACTTGCAGTCTCAATCATACACTAAAATCATATACCCTACAGATGGTGGGGGATGAGAGGTGGGGTGTCTGCTTCTCCTTAAATTACCACCTTACAAGGTTATAAGCTTATTATTTTCTTTTCCCATCAAATGTAATTGGTACTGTTAGAATATTCTTATAAGGGGAAATACTTACTAGTGTAAGGCTGCCACGTTGCCAGGACAGTGTTATTTGGTGAGAATTCAAGGCAAACTGCTTTTGGGAGGTCGAAGGAGTGCAGTAGTCCCTTGTTAGTGACATTGATTATATTTACTCTGGTATCAAAAAAAATTACTTCAGCAAAAATATCATTTTAAAACAACTAGCACTAACCAAAACATTCATGCCTCTTAAGATATAGAACATTCCAAATCATTCACTTTTCATAAAAAACTATTTTTCAGGTAACTTCAAAAACACCAAGGAAATACTTTTTTTGCAAAATAGTACAGAATTAGCAGAAAGACTCCAAAGTGATAGGACTTCCAACAGAGTGAGCACATGGCAAGGCTGCAGGGATACTGAGGGTCAAGTCAAGGGAAGGCAAGAATGAGGCAGAATGGAGCATATTTTTTAAATTGAGTAAACAGAAACTATAATAGTTGTGGAAATCAGTAAGCATGTTTATTAAGATCTCAAACGCTGTCTAACACATAGGCCTATTAACAGTTACTGTGTTACAATAACAACAAAATGGCGGTAATCAGATAATAAAAGTAGTTCCATACTGTTCCATATTAGATTCTTCCTACATAATCCCATGCAGTGTCTCACCACTTCCTGTAAATCTCTCATTTGAACCCTTACAAGAAACATCATCTCTATTTTATAAACAAATACATTAAAAAAGAAATCAAATGAGTTGATTTGATCAGCATATTACTGATAAATGTTAGAGCCAAGTTTTGGAAATCAGCTTGTCCTGACATAATTCCCTGTATTATACTGAAGTCCTAGAATAGAGCTGTGGAGATGGCTCAGAGGTTAAGAGCAGTGGCTGTTCTTCTAGACCCTTGATGGAGTCCCAGTATTTGCATAATGACTTACAAACACCTGGAACTCCAGTCCCAGGTCTGATGATGCTTCTGGCTTTCATGGGCACCACACACATGGTGCACAGACACATATGCAGGCAAAACACCCATATAACCCATATATATGTAAATAAATACTTTTTTTTTAAAGATTAAAAATTGAGCTGGGCATAGTGGCACACACCTTTAAGCCCAGCACTTAGAAGGCAGAGGCAAGCAGATGTCTGTGAGTTCATGGCCAGCCTGATGTACATAACAGCCAGGACTACATAGACACACTGTCTCAAAAAAAAAAAAAAAAAGTTTAAGGTTGCCCAACCATATTAGACAATGCAGCATGATGGTGTGTCTATAAGTGTGCTGTAATACACTGAAGAATATTCTGGGAGGTATTTGTCCTGTGGGCCAGAGGTTTAGTTACACTCACAATTAATCTCTTAAGGGTTAATACATACATATATACATATATACATACAAACATGCATACACTATTCCATCTTACTCAAGAAATTGCTGAAATAAACTTTATTTTGTTCATGTCTGAGTCAGGTACCAAGGTTAGGATAAGCAGAAACCAGTAAGTATGTGATTATATTGCACATTTAAACAAATAAATATGAACGTGCATACCCCATACACAAAGACTCTTTGCAAATTATAAACTATAAACAATATACTTTAAAATGAGGTTTTCTTGTTTTTGTTGGTAGTGATGTTTAATAGTTATTCCTAGCTTAATAAAACTTCAGCAAATCTTATTTAACGAAAGATCTGTTATAGTTTCTGAACTACAAATTGTCCAAGATCACAATCAATGCCCTTATCTGATTGCCTTGCCCTGGAATGATGTGTACTATTTTATGATCACATCATCTTAAGAAAATAAAGGCTAGCTTCTGATATGAGAAATATCTATTAAAATGATGATACTAGGGGGCTGGAGAGATGGCTCAGCGGTTAAGAGCACCGTCTGCTCTTCCAGAGGACCCGGGTTCGATTCCCAGCACCCACATGGCAGCTAACAACTGTCTGTAGTTCCAGTTCCAGGCAAATAAATAAATAAATAAAGTTAAAAAAAAAATGATGATACTATTTAAAATACCATATAGGGATATATTAAAAAGATTTTTAAAAGCCAGGCAATGGTGGTGCACAGCTTTAATCCCAGCACTCAGGAGGCAGAGGCAGGCAGATCTCTGTGAGTTCCAGGCCAGCCTGCTCTACATAGTGAATATGAGGACATCCAGGGCTATGTACAGAGACCCTGTCTCAAAAACAAAACAAGAAACCATAATATTGTAGCTAAGATTCAATGTGATTTTACTGTTAATGATTTGCAAGTATTTTATTGATTGGTCAATAGGCTAAAAAGCAAATCAACTAATTGAACACAGTCTTTAATAGTTAATTTTTTTAAAAAAAATCAATTTTATCTGACTTTTAGAAACATTTTATATTGTCACTATAAAGAACTTTTAAATTCATTATTTTTCAGAATAATGCATTATTTTTCTCTTTTGAAAAACCTAACAGAATAACATATTCAAAAACAACAAAAGAAAAGTGAGTAACAGATATTTGAACATTTTCTTGATCTGTGAAATATTATAGTGACTATAAAAAATTAAAAAGGACTGCTTTTAAAAAATTATGACCATTTAATGAAAATAATAATTTTCTTATAAGACCAGTTTTATAATCTGATAGTTTATATAAGCTATATTAATCATTTTTTCTGTACTTTTATATACAATAAAACTAATAGTTACTTACTGATTTAAAGTAAAAACACAAAGTAAGTATAAAGCAAGCAAACAAAAATAATAACTTAGAATACTATTTGAAATAACTTTTTGATTTCTTCAGTAATAATTTTTTCAGTTATTTTTGAGTAACTACATGACTCAATTTATGGCATAAATGTAAGAACACTTTTGAGGGTGTTCAAAGTACTCTCACTACACATGACAATAAAAAATTGACTTTATCAATGATAACCAAACACATGCTTTTCAAATCATGCCACCTATGTAATAATCATGGTGCATGTAAAATTTTCCATTAATGAACACTAACTTTTCTCCATTGTTCCAGGCAAACAATGTTCCATCTTTACTAAAAGTGTAGACTTTGCAACTTTTTCCAGATTCCCTGAAAAAAAAAAATTAAATTAAAAGGCATTAATAATACTTTCAAAAAATTTGATTAAAAAGTCAGCAATTCAATTACTTAATTTATACACATATTAAAAAACATTCCAAAATGTTTTTGTCTATTGAAATACTTCATCTCTTAAAATGTAAATGTCATTGTAATGTAAAATGTAAAAATCATTGTAAAAATACGCTGGAAACTGGTTTTATGCAATCAGATAAACCTTCAGAAATAGATCTGAGGGAGGTCCCTAAAGAGGTCATAAAAAGAAGACAATTTTTTAAGGAGCTAAGAATGAAAACTTGGTAAAGATTGACTCTAAAACCTGGATCAGATATAGTAAGCCTAATGACAAGAGGGTTATTCCCAATGCATTTCAGCCCAGTATAATCTGAAAAAAAAAAAGTTTCCTGGTGTAATACAATCCCTATGCACAAAGAAACATAGTTACATTGAAAATGAACTCAGGGTACATGTTCATACCCTCCCTCCAAGAAGATGGGTTCTAGAAATAGGCTACCTGTACTAGCTTAAGGGCCAAAACGTCTGGCCTGGTCTCAGTCACAGAGTTAGCATAGAGATCATTTGAGCTGTTAGCCACATCTGGTCCTGGTTGTGGGAGCTTGGGGGAGCCTCTAGCTATCAGAGTTCACTTAGATAATTAGACACCTGCAGGCTTGGTTGTAAGAGCATGATATGGCCTGGCCAAACAGATAACACAGATCACCAAACTGTTAGTCACTTCCAATTCTCAGCAAGAGCAGGCTTTTCATCTTTTCCATTAGAAAAACAATCCTATGTGCTAACATTCCTGGTTTCTCTGGAGGTCTGTGGACACAAGGACATTAGTGTTATGCTCCCAACACTGAGCCTACTACTCTAGCCTCATAAATAGTTTTATTAGAAGAGATCATGAATGAGCTCATATGAATATATACAGGTCTTTACTCTTACACTAAAGTAATTTAGCTCCTAATGAAATTAATACAAGTATTCTAACGGCTTTTACTGTCAATTTATTGGCTTGAGAAATGTCTAAGAAAAAAAAACAAAGCACACCTGAGAACATGTCATGAGCATATTATGGAATGTTACTTTACACTGTGTGAAATATGTCACTGTGCCTGGTCTAATAAAAAGCTAAGCAGAATTTGGGAGGCAGAGAGAAGGATGGGAAGGAGGAGTTACCAGTGGACACAAAGGGAACAGACACGTAGGAGAAGAGGTAAAAGCCACAAATCATGTGGCAACACATAGATGAATAGAAGTGGATTAATTTAAGTTATAAGAGCTAGTGGAACAAACCTAAGCTATAGGCCAAGCTTTCATAATTATTAAGACTCCATGTCGTTTATTTGTGAACTGGTGGCCCAAAGAAAATTCTGCATGAGGGCTGTCATCTAATGAATGGCTTAATCTACGGATAGATTCAAATGTGAATAGACTATTGCCAGGTGGTCAAACAGTATAAGACTCTGGTTGGCCCACAGGCCTGCAGTGGGTGGGGTGGGGGGGCTACATCTTGTACTGGCCTCTTCCAGTTGCTGTTCAGTTTTGCTTCCTGGCCTCCATGACAGAAGAACCCCCTCTGTAACCTGCCACAATTATATTCTGCCCAAAAGACTAGTCAACCACTGACTGGAACCCAAATAAACTCCTTCGCTGTTTACTCAGATTATTTGGTCATACCAACATAAAGGTAGCAGAAATACTTACTCTTATTTTTCAACAGCCTCAATTAACAATAACAATTTTTAGCTCACAAGAACACTGCTGAATGTATTCAGTAATTTTGCAGATCTACATAAGATTATATTGCCACCTTAACAAAAGCTAAATACACTTGTTTCATTTAGCCCTTTTAATTACTCTATTCTTATCCATCTTATTATTTAAAAGAATTATATAGGCCAATGTCAAAACTATATGTATAGCAAAGTTCCTTCACAGATGTCTCCTGAATCCTATCATTTGTCACCTATTATGAGTTATCATTTTTACTCAGTTTTCTTTTACCTTCCCTGATTTCTTTTAGGGAAAACATATATATATATATTTCATTCTGTGGTAATATAATATGACTATGTAGGCTCTAAAAAAATAAAGTTTGCCTGAAGATCAGAGGACAGGATCAGCCACAGAGTTAGCCATAAAGGTCAAGCAGTGGTGGGATATCCAAGCACTCAGGAGGCAGAGACAGAGATCTGTTTGGATCTCTATGAGTCCAAGGCTACACTGCGCTATAAGAGAGTGATCCAGTACAAAAGAGACAAACAGGGACAGGTAGAGATGGCACACACCTTTAATTTTAGCACTTGGGATCTCATGCCTCTGTTCCCAGTGCTTAGAAGCACACAAGCCTTTAATCCCAGCACTAGGAAGTTTGGAACAGGAAATTGAGATGGCTGGGCAGAAAAAGGAATATAAGGCAGGAGACAGGATCTGCCCCTGTGGGCTGAGGAGTTGGCTGGGTGAGAAGTGGCTATGATTTCTTCCTTTGTCTCTCTGATCTTTCAGCTTTTACCCAATATCTGGCTCCCAATTATTATTATAAGACCAATTAGAATTCATAATGTTACAACATTATTCAGATACATATTATGCACATATATCTTACTTTCTTTTTATGCCATTTTTATCGCCTGGCAGGACAGTGATTACTAGTAGTGACTTAACTATCATATTTGAAAATTTTTCTCATTCTAGAAGATGAAACTTTTCCAAACCAAATGCATGAACTTAAATTACATTAAAATCTATACTTTTTCTTGCTAAGCCATTCCTTTTTCTTTTCTTTTCTTTTTTTTTTTAAGATTTGTATTGATGTGTATACGCAGCATAGACCTGTGAAAGCCAGAAGAGAGTTTCATCCACGGGAGTTAGAATTATACATAGGTAGTTGTGAGCCACCTGATGTAACCTAGATTCGCTGGAAGAGCAGTATGCAGCCTTAACTACTGAGCCATCTCTCTAGACCCTAAGCCAGTGATCTTCAAATCTGAAGATTAATTTTCTTGACAAAGAATAAGTATTCTTTCCATCTTGTTAATAAGATATTCTAAGAAATTAGCTTATCTATTATTTTTCTTTTTGGTCAATGGGCTGAGAGATGGTTCATTCACTGCTCCTCCAGAAGATCAGCTTCAGTTTCCAGCATCTACTAGGCAACTCACAACTACCTATAACTCCAGTTCTAGGGAAAACCCACCCCTGGATTCTATGGGCACTACACACACAAGTGTTGCATAGACACACACATAGGGAAAACACACACATACATAAAAACTATCAACAAAATATCAACAAAAACCTTTTGGTGAGCATTATATGTTTCTTATTTATCTTTTTTTTTTTTAATGTTTAACTACTTTTGGATTTCTTTTTCTTTTTCTTTTTTTTTTTTTAACTTTATTTATTTATTTATTTGCCTTGGTGTTTGCCTGGAACTGGAACTACAGACAGTTGTTAGCTGCCATGTGGGTGCTGGGAATCGAACCTGGGTCCTCTGGAAGAGCAGACAGAGCAGACGGTGCTCTTAACCACTGAGCCATCTCTCCAGCCCCCTTATTTATCTTTTACAGAAGCTATACCTTGGTAGCACTGTGCTTTCTGTAAAGTTTGGTGGTCCATTCACCATGTACAGTCCTTCTGATCCTCGAACTAAAGAAACAATAGAAAGAATTTTGGTTACTCTGCTAAGAAATATCCAGTCATATTATTGAATGTTACTAAAAAGCAAAGAGTTTCCAAAATACAGTGAAATCATGAAACATGTCCTTATACTATAGATTGTTAACATTTCAAGTCCCTTTTCTTGCTTTTTCAATATAACTGAATAGAAATAAATACACAATTTGAAAACTTCAAAACAAGTTGTAACCATCAAAATAAAAGCAAGTGTGTCACAGTAAAAAGGGCACAAACTCAGCTGGATACAGTTAAACAAAAAGAACAATAACAAATTCAAACAATCCAAGAAGAAAATAGGAAAAAACATCATAAAATGGAAAGAAGCTTATCTGACTTTAAGAAGCCGGGAAAAGAAAACAGGCTCAGACCTAGAAGAAAATGGATGTTGAAGTTAAGCAATATAACTTATGAATAAAACCCCAAGAGTTTCAAGCCCATTTCTAAAACCAGATTTGCATTTGAAAAGATCTGTCTGGTACAATGTAGAAAATGACCTGGATGTAGAAAGTCGGCAGCATTGTCACTGAGATTGTGGACATTTGACTTAGAGTGGAGCAGTAGGGAGGAAAAGCAGCACATGAGGACCTAACAGGCAGGAAAATGGAACAGGACTCAGTGACAGTTGCTATTTCAACAGCACTCTAAACGCCAAGAGAAGAAAATGAACTAATGGCCCTGGCTCCCATTACATTTCTCCTAGTTAGGCTCACCCACCCTTTGCTTAGTTACTAGGAAAGCAACCAAGTAAATAGATGAGTGGAGCTTAGCTCCAATTCTAATCCTTTCATTTCTTTCTTTTCTTATGAATTGTTAAGAGACAGTTATTAAAAAAAAAAAAATACTTAGCCTGACTAAAAATTAACTAGCTCAAGTTGAAGTATCAGGAAGACCAAAAGAATAGTAAATAATTTTATAGTAAAAATGAAGGACCCATATGTGAACAAAGTATCTACATATTTATGGAATTGCCAATTTAGCAAACAGAAAGCAAGTAAACACATTAAAAAACTCTAAGTTTGTTAGACGTAGGCAAGCAAACAGCTGGATGCCACTGTATCACATACAGAAGACAGCCCTCATAAATACCCTATAACAGAATGGAGTTTGTCAAGCTTTGTCCATTTAAAAACTAAAACTCTGTACACAATGACTTACAGACTTTCTGATGTGCTCCCGTGTGCCTCTACTATGTGCTAAGTGTTACAGATTAAAAGATGTTACCACTATCTTCAGGATGATTTCTAACTGGTATGGTGGCACGCCTATCATTCCAATACTCAGATGGCTGAAGCAGGAACACAATTTGAGGACAGTTCGATCTACTGCTATAATTTGAAGATATTCATTTGAAAGAGTTACAATAAAATTTGTAAAAAGTCATATGCCAAAATATGTCCTAGATTTTAACACTGTGAAGGTTTGTAAAGCTTTTTTTCCTTCCCTCCCTCCTCCCTTTCCCTCTCTCTTTTGGGACAAGGCCTCGTGATATAGCCCCAATTGGCCTAGCTAGAACTCTCTAAGTAGATCGGCTGACCTGGAACTCACAGAGATCAGCCTTCCCTTCAATGACGTATCATGCCCAGAGGAAGTAAGCACACTATAAACCCATTATTATTACTATTATTTTACTTTTTTACTTTGCGTGTGTTAATTAACTTTATATACATTGAGGTAAGTGTATCTACCACTGAGCTACCTCCACAGCCCTGAAAATGTATTCTTTACAGCATTAAAATTCTGTTACTACACAGGGAAGGCAGCAGCATTTTTCAGCATCAAACCCACTTCAATGTACATAAGAAACATTAGGATTTAGAATAGTCTATATTTTAATAGGATAATTTTTTAAGAGTCAGTATCTGACTATGTAGCTTTGGCTGGCCTAGAACCGTGGTGATATATATTTAATAAAAGTCTACAATATCAGAGGACATCTTTTCCACACATAGAACTTTCTTAAGTAGACCAGACTGAGGTTGAATTCACAGAAATCTGACTACCTCTGTCCTCTAGTACTAGAATTAAAGATATGTGCTACCATATCCAGCATAATTCATGATAATAAACTTTATAGAGATAAAACAAAGAAAAATTTCAAACTAGGGCATAGGGCATTTGTAAAGACCATACCTTAGTTTTACACAGTATGTAAAAATGTAGTCAGTGTAAGGTTACTCTCACAAAGGTGTAGTAGAATCTAATACACTAATGGGCTTTTTTAGAATTTACATACAGATCTAGAATAGAATGACAAACTGTCAGAACAGTCTTAATTAGGCTGCAATGTAACTATAAAATGTGAATGTGATCAAAGTGTTCTGTTGCTCTGACTGCTAGCCCAAGTGCGTGTGCTTCAACTGATAGACAAAGAAAAGGAAGCTCTTCCTCATCTCACCTCAGCTACCTATGTTCTAGAACAGGAAAGCTATCCCCTGCTCTAGTGACCCTTTTCATTGACAGTACTGATCCTCTATAGTGTTCATTTCTGGCAACAGTAATGGGAACTCAGGATATTTAGACAACCATAAAAGGTTTTCTAAAATTTTTATTAAAGATTTATACTCATACTAGGGCTAATGGCAAACCCCAAAATAGTAGCAGTAAGAAAAAAAAAAACCAGCAACAAGAAGAAAAACAAAACCCATGTCAACCATACTCTCATATAGAATTGAAGTCTTAGAAAACAACACGTGCCATTTTAAAAGCCAGTGTGAAAACTGCCATGTTTTTCTGGCTCAAGTAGCACTCAATGTCTCATGTGATCTATTCTTGATATCTGTCTTTTTTAGGGACAAGCAGAATCTTGAGTCAATTAATCAACTCCTTTTCAACATGCACATACTCATGGTCTTAGTTGCTTGACTTGACTTTTATTTTACTTATTTACTTTTGAGACAGAGTCTCACATTGTACTTCAGGCTGTTCTGGAAACTCAAGGTAATCCTCCTGACCAAGCCTTCTGAGTGCTAGGATTATAGATGTGAGTCCCCCAGCTGTTCATGTTTACATTCTGAAAAAAGGAAACTTTGAAAACAAAATACTCAAGATACCTTTTAAATGGTTTCATTTTATTTGTATATGACATTTATTTGTGTATGACTTTTGAAATGACAAAATTATGTGATGTCAAGCAAAACAGTAGTTGTCAAGGATTCAAACCATAAGAATTTTATTGTAAAATGAAAATACAAGAGTTTCTTGTGCTATATTCTGATAGTGGTTTCATGAATATGTATATTGAATGAAATGAGGCTATAACCTTTCCAAAGTATGAGTTGAGGGGATTTTATTGTAGATACAAGTGAGAGTACAGCCAGAGCCATCTGGAGTGTCCAGACTGAACTAAGCCATGAGAGGAGAGAGCGAGGGGAAGAGAAAGAGGAAGAGAAGAGACAGGAAGGCAAGAGAGCAAGCAAAGATAGCCAAGAGAGAGCATGGCTGAAATGGCAGATTTTTCTAGGACTCAGGCTGTGGGAAGGGCAGGGAAGTGAGCACCTGGGTTAGAGGTTTAGAGAAGGGTATGGTGAGAAAAGCTGAGGAGACAGGACTCTGCAACAGCTATCTGCAATGCTGAGAGCCTAGAAGCCAGTATGTACTTTAGTATTAATAGGCACTAGCTAAAGATTGTAGTTCGGTGACTGCTACTGTACCACTGTCAACTGCCCAGTTTTGATAATAGTCAATGTTTAGGTTGTTCTCATTGAGGAAGGCTAACTATGTTTGTTTGTTTGTTTTTAACTGTTCTACAACTTCCATGAGTCTTCAATAAGAGTCAAATAAAAAGATTTTTTTTAAAAAAAAAAATTTTTTTAGTAATACTTTGATGGCAGGATAGTACAAATTAAGTAAACAAGAATTTTAGGACTTCAACATTTACCAAAAATGAATTTGCTTTTAGAACAGTGAACAAACACATGTAGACTCAAAGCTTTTAAATAAATGCAACATTTTCTCTCTCTCTAGTGTTCTGCTAAAAAAAAAAATTCAGTATAATTACAAGTGTTTGAATGTGACAAAGTGAACAGAATGTAAAATTTGCTAAAATCCCTATTTCTGATGACTAGGGAGATAGTATAATGGATATTATTTCTACATACCTAACATCAAGCCACTCTATAGGAAACACTAATTTCCTTTAGGCCTATTCAAAGGTGAGAATAATTTGGTCCTGATCTTCTAATTAATATTTGGCTGATACAAGGATGAAGAGTGAAGTTAAGCAAAGACAGTCAGCCTTGAGATTTCTGTTGGGAATACTGGCCAAACAACAAAAACTCTTTTAAGAGTTACTACTCTGGTTGAATATCTGCCTGAGGATGAATTTGTCTCCTTTAAGGAAAGGAAAGCAAGAACGGGGAAGAAAGAAAACAGATTTGTAGAGTCAGATGAATACTTGAATTCATTGCACTAAATAAAAGTATTTAAAAATTTTCCACGTTTTGGTCTTTTCTCATTTTTGATTTAGAATCATAACAATAAAATTCATTGGTAAACTCCAAATTATTCACATATATAAAAATTCATAAGCATAAGTTAAACAGTATTTGGGAATTTAAAAACTTAAAACTAAGAATGTCTAAAAGATTAAGCAGTGTGTTTTATTGATAGAATATAGAGTGGAAATATCTGAGTATCATTCTGACACTGAAAATTTGCAGCATATATTTGGTCAAGTAATCTTTGGGCATCTAAGAATTATGAGACTATGAGAAAGTGTCAGGACAAAGTCTTTAACTTTGAGCCCTGTAAGAAAAATTGTCATTCTTCATTAATTTGATTATATACAATCTATTTTTTATTAACTTGTTTTCCAATATTTACTGTCTATTATTTACTGGGTTCTGGACTAGGTATTGAAAAGTTGTGTATGAATAAGACTCTACCCCTAACAGCAAGAAGTTTTGCAGTGAAAAAAAGTGTCCAAACAGAGAATTTCCTTTGGTAAGTGTAAAACAAACAAACAAACAAAAAACCCTAGTAGACAGAAGGTATAAAAATAGCTCAAAAAGTGCCAGGAAGTGTGGAAAATTGCTTTAAAGAAGCTTGCCAAATCAACAGAAAGACTAGGATGATCCCAAAAAATGGTTTAAAGAACTTTATCAGACAGCTCAGTATTAGTGGAATACAAAATAACATGGATGGAAAAGTAATAATGTCAAGAGCTATTCCAAAATTATAAGTGATCCATACGAATGACTAAACAGGATCGACTTTACACTTCCTCAAAAGGGCAAATGTACTAATTTTTTTTTTTAAACTTTATTTATTTATTTGCCTTGATGTTTGCCTGGAACTGGAACTACAGACAGTTGTTAGCTGCCATGTGGGTGCTGGGAATCGAACCCGGGTCCTCTGGAAGAGCAGACAGTGCTCTCAACCACTGAGCCATTTAATGTACTAATTTTTAAACAGAATTCAGATACTCGTTTAGTATTAAAACCTCTAAGTAACAAAGTCATCTCTATGAAACTAGAAAAAGTATTTAATTATTCCTTTTAAGTAGTCTTAGAGGGTGGGAAAGAGCTTAACATTAAGAGTATTTGCTGCTCTTCCAGAAGACTCTAGTTCAGTTCTTAGCATTTTGAGCGGGCTCACAACTGTAACACCAGTTCTAGGGAATCTCACACCCTCTTCTGGGCCTCTTCTGGCCTGCATGCCTGTGTACATGCTCACACAGACACATAAACAATCTAAGCAACAAAATAATCTCAGTCTGGCATAGTGTTTAGCAAATTATAGCTACCATTTTATAAATATTTGGTGAATAAATTATGGTAGTCTAAATGAACAGGAGTACATATAAATCCTAAAATGTATTCCTACAATGGCAGAAGTATAAAAGCGTTGCCATATGCCTCAGAGGGGCATAATTCCCAATTCTCAAAAACAGACTTATTTCCTAATGATCTCGTCCTTCCCCGATGTTGTCGAAGAGATTTTTTTTTTAATGCACTACAAACTGTGTCATCTTCGAATTCCGGAGAGTCTTCTAACGTTCTACTTCTAAAATGCTCACAAGAGCTTCAATTGAAAACGTTAGATTATTATTATCCTGCTCACTGCTGCCACCCTAAGTCACATATTCATCATTAAATCCAACCTATACTAGCATTTTCTCACTTTCTATTCAGTCCTACAAAACTCGTAAAAATGGAGATTACATAATTTTTTAATTACGTTCAGATGAATTTGACGTTTGGAGTCGCGTTTCTTACTACAGAGGTCGGTGATCTTAAAAAGGTCCAAGAAACACTAGTATTGCAGACCAGAGATCACACATCTAACCAGCACTCTATGCTGTCCTATCTATTCCTGTGGACGATGAAGAATGATGGACGGATAACTGAGAGGAGGGAATTTTAGAGACGGAGGCTTCACTTCCCACTGCCATGCTAATAAATCAAAAGACAGTCGGTTCCTTCCGGAAGAAGCTACGAGAAAAAGCAAGTCGGACTCCAAGGCTTGACAGGTAATTCCCCAGCCCAAAGACACAGGAAGAAACCGCTGCGAAGGAAGAGTCTGCCGCTCTTTTGGAACTCACCTGTCAACAGCGGCGTGGACGGCGCCATCTTGTCCCGGAAAGAGAAACCCATGCGCTGGGGTGAGAGTTCAACGAAGGCCGAACCCAGCCTCTACACGTCTCCTCAAGCTTAGAGAAAGCTAGTTGGTGTTTCCGGCGCCGCCAGCGTCGGGGCCAGTTCACTTCCGGTCTCCGAGCACGCATGCGCAGCCCTGGGTCCTCGCTTTCCGGAGCGTGGACCGGCCAGGCTGAGGCTGCGGCGGGCTCTCTCCCTCCCTTTCTAGAGCGGGCGGAGTCCGCACTTCCGCGGGGCGGGGTCTGCCCAGTGCTGACGTTGGCAGCCGAACCCGGAGTAGTTCGAGGCTGCCGGCTGCGCCGTCCGGTTGTTGAGCTCTTGCTTCTCTGCCCCGTGGTCGGCTCTCCCGCAGCGCGCCGTCCCTCGGCTGCTCAGATCGCAGTGGTTGGCGGCTGCCGGCGCTCCGGTGCTCCAACGCTCGGTATCCAGGCCCAGTGGCCGTAGGTGGTGTAGGCACCGCGAGCCGAGCCTCCCGGCGGCCCGGGAGCAGTAAACGAGCGAGTCCGAGGGGTGCCTGGGGCAGGTGGCGCCGCGAAGATGGTCGCCAAGCAGAGGATCCGTATGGCCAACGAGAAGCACAGCAAGAACATCACTCAGCGCGGCAACGTCGCCAAGACCTCGGTAAGGAAAAGCGGGCACTCCTCTCCGTTCCGTCGCCGGGACCAGGGCGCCGAGGCCCGCGGCGAGTTCTCCCCAGACCGGCCTGGCTCTGGACTCCAGCTGCGGTGGAATCTGGGGCGGGAGGAAAGATCTATGAGATCTGGGAGATGCCTGGTCAGCTACCTGGCCCTAGGGTGCAGGCTGCGGAAACCCGAGATCCAGCTGGTTTCTCTGCATTTGAAATTGGATTTTCCTTTTTGCAGAGAAATGCCCCCGAAGAGAAAGCATCGGTAGGACCCTGGTTATTGGCCCTCTTCATTTTTGTTGTTTGTGGCTCTGGTAAGTGTTTAGGGGCTCTCTTGGTTTAGAATGACGTGGTGACCGATCAGTGGTGAGTCCTGCGCGCGCCTTGTTCTCAACCCACCTGCTGAGAGTTTTCACAGAATTGTTTCTTGTGAACCAAGTTACTTGTAACCACAGAGGGTAGTGCCCCAGAAATTTCTTCCACCTTTATTTGTGCATATAAAAGATGAGAGAGAGAGAGATCGATCAAATCTTCCTAATAATCAGTTGGAAGAAATTAAAAGAGCAAACAATTTTTGGATAAGAATGATTTGTAACCCCATTATCAATGGTTTTGCAAAAATTTTAAGAACATCTCTAACATCTGGATACTAGAACTCGATTGAACTGTGCTAGCATCTAAGGTCTCTATGTCAAAAATTAAATATATAAAGTAAGATAGTCCAAAGAATTGATTGTGGAGGAAACATTTCTTTGGCAATTTAATGTGAGACAGATGCTTTCAGGTTAATAAAATGTAGTTATTAAGGTAGCCTGCTTTTAGGGTGATAGACCCTTCCTTGCCTCAGCAGATGTGTTACCGAATGTCTTTCTGCCCGTGTATTGTCTTAACGTGCATGCTGTTAATATTGAGGCGGATGCTTTTGTTTTTCATGTTCTACAGTTACTGGGGTTTCCATTTCACTTAACATTCCTAAACTTAACAACTGGAAGTTTTCTTAATATATGGCCCAGAGCCAATCAGTTTATATAACCCAAAGATTATTGAGTTTCAGCTTTGTGGAAATGAAGAAGCATGCATATGTTAGAAACCAGGCCTTTAAGGATGCGTGAGAAATAAACTGAAATAAGTCTGTGGTGATATATTGTATATTTAATAAAATTAGTCTGGACTATCAGAGGACAGAGCCATCTCCCCAGCCTTTTTTGTTTGTTGTTTTTTCAAGACAGGGTTTTTTGTGTAACACTTCTGGCTGTTCTGGAACTTGCTTTGCACAACCCTCAAACTCAGAGCAATCCTTCTGCTTCTGCCTCCCAAGTACTGAGACTAACAGTGTGCACCACCACTGCCTGGCTGTCAGGCCTTGAACTCATTCTGGATCTCCCTGACCTTCGTGGCTGGCTATGGGTGATTTTGTTCTCTGATATTCCAAACAAATTTTATTAAATATACAATATATCACCACATAAGTCTGTGGCAGAAAAACTTGTTTTAGTGCTTTTAACTTCTAAAATAATTTTGTTTGAAAGCTCTCTTGGATATCTTGCAGGTAAAATTCAAAGAACCTTCAATTGAAGAAATAACAAGTTGGAGGTATAGCTTAGTTGCAGAGTACTTACCTAGCATGCATGGGGTCCTGGATACCATCCCCAGCACCACAAGATAATAATAATGTAAAGCACTAATGATTTAATTATGAGAAACCTTCCTTTAATTCCTATTATGAATAAGTTAGATAAGCATTTTTATTGGTTTTCTGTATTCTCCAGTTTTCAGTTGCCAAGCCTGTTCTAGTCAGCTTATTTTAATATTTTCTCTTTCTCTTTACAGCAATTTTCCAGATCATTCAAAGTATCAGGATGGGCATGTGAAGTGACTGACCTTATGATGTTTCCATTTTCCTGTGAATTTTAGCTTGAACTCATTCCTGATGTTCGATGCCCTCGTTAAAAACAATTCAGTAAATCATCCTGCCTCAGAATGACGTTTTCATATCATCCTTCATATGGCATTCCAAGGTTTCTTCAAGAGTCATTCCAGGTTTTCTAGTCCCATACCACAGTGCCTTGCAAAAGCACCACATGAATAAAGCAATAAAATTTGATTATTAAGTTCCAGTAGTAGACTGTACTTATTCAGTACAGAATGAGTTTTAATGTGGTTATTAAAACTTTTGGCTAATTAGATTAAATCTGTGTAGACAGGGTATAGATTTTGTTAACCCTAATGTGTAAATGCAATTAGCTTAATTTAAATTTTGAAATCTTAAGGTTTTATATAACTAGGCACTTTATTACTCTCTTGAATTGGAAGCACACTCCATTATAGGGTCATGTAACTATCCTATAATAAGGTGCTTATAAATGGACAACTACAGCCTAGTTTTACCATAATCATTGTCACCTAAAATTTTTTAAAAGCTTCAAGGGCATAAGTAGAGATGCTTACAGCTGCATCTGTTTTAACAATAATGTTTGTGTTACACAGCCTTGAATTTTGCATGAGTGAGTATAGTCACCTAAGATCCCATTTGAAACTTGATTGCGAATTTTGTGACTTAATCAGTGATTGCAGTTTTACTAAAAGCTATCATGGTGGAATGACATTAGGGAAGGTTTGCTTATGCCATACTGATTGCACCAGAATTAACTTATCAAGGGGTTTTCAGTGCTAGACAAAACTTAAGAGGGAAAGACTATAAGAAATAAATGCCTCATGGGAACATGTTGAGTCCAGTGTGCCATAAGATAGCTTAGCATGTTAATTGCACTTTTAATACCAAAAAGGCACATCAACTAAAAAGTTATGATTAGAATGCCCTTAGGGTACTAGGTATGTCAATCTAAAGTAGCATTTGGAGTTAAATGAATTTACTGATAAGGATCAGTCTAGTCTTCCTTTGTATGACTTTGTGGGTTGTGATTGATCAGATATTCTTTTTACTAATAGTAAGGGTGAGAGTGATGGGCAGATTTGGGGTTTTCTGGCTCTGTCAAAAACTGCAAGTCCTGACTATTTATGTACCTAGCCAGAACTTGATGCAGAAGTCAGGCAGTGCCTGTGTGTATGGATTGGAAGAAGCCTGCTTATATCTGCTTTGTTAATTTCCTCGTTCCTCAGGCAATTTCTTGAAATAAGCTGTTTGCAAAGGAACAGAAGGGAAATTTGCTGCCTGTTCTGTAAGCAGTATAAACCTCACAGGGGACTTTTTTTCCCTCAGATATGGAGGAGAGTGAAGGAAAGGAATGATTAGGAATATACAGGAACTTAAGTGCATTTGAAGAGGAAAGAAAGCTGGCTGTGGGTCTGCAGGGTCAGCACTGATGCTCACCTGCCTCTTTACCCATGAGAGAATCCCTGCACTTGATTCCCTCTGAAGCAAGCCTTGGTTAACTAATTCTATTTTATTATGACTTTAAAAGTAAAAGATATTCTCTAAATTTATAGCAGGTGCCTTATTTCCTTTGAATCAAATCATTCCATACCAGATTTCCCTTGGTTTACTATAGATAATTGGCTTTAAGGTATTTTTGTTTTTAAACATACAATGTTTTAATTAATTTGTTAAAATGCTATAGTAATCATTTTGCATTTGTAAAATTACATTCCCTTTGTATCTCATGTAATTTACTATTGAGTGCATTTTATATTCAGGTTGGATTATGCATGTTTAGGTCAATGAAAGCTGTGTCTGTTTGATTTATGATTTAAAAATAAAGTTCCCTGGATATTTGATGCTTTTGTTGTAAAAGAAAATGATTTTGCAGAGTTCTTATTGAGTACTTTTCATAGTTCATGGACAATTATTTTAATTAATGCCTGTGTTTAGCCACCTGGTGGTGGCACATCCCTTTAATCCCAGCACTCGGGAGGCAGAGATAGGCAATTTTCTGAGTTCTAGGTCAGCTTAATCTACAGAATGATTTCTAGGACAGACAAGGCTACACAGGGAAATCCTGTTTCTAAAAACTTAAGAAGGAAAGGAAGAAAGTGTGCCTGTAATAATCTAGTATCTTAGTTAGGGTTACTACTATTGCTGCGATGAAACACCATGACCAGAAAGCAAGTTGGGACTAAAGAGTCTTTATTTGGCTTACACTTGCATATCAGTGTTCATCGTTGAAGGAAGTCAGGACAGGAACTCAGACTGGGCAGGAACCTGGAGCAGTGAGCTTGCTGGCTTCCGTGGCTTGCTCAATCTGCTTTCTTATAGAACCTAGGGCCAGCAGGTCAGTGATGGCACCCCACACACACAATGGGCTGGGCATAGGGGCATTTTCTTGATTGAGGTTCTCTCCTTTTAAGTAACTTTAGTTTGTGTGTCAAGTTGACATAAGACTTAGCATTAAATCAAAAGAAATAGTATCGAGAAGCACACATAAGGTCTATAAAAAATGTGTAAGAAGCAAGAAAATGCAACACCTACCCACTTAGCATATAGTTATTTCTACCCAAGGTTGGTTCAAGAAAAAGACATTTCTTTGATCTCACTTTTCTACTTGAATTTTATATTATCTTATAATGTTTAGCACAGCATAGAAATTACCCAAATACTCTTAATACTTTAGCTGTAATAGAACAAGAAGTTACCATTTCATTGTATGTGCTAGATTGTATATAATATTGTTGGAAATAAGTGGGCTTCTAAAATAGCACAAGGCTTTCATTGTAGCAGGATTACATTGTCATGGGCTTTGATTTATGTATTGTGTAAACCTACCTATTTAATTTCAAGGACAACTTGGGTTCTCCATGAGGCTACTGCTGCTTTGGGGGCACACAGACCACATACAGAACTGTCTTATTTTAGGACTTCGTACTAAGTCTTGATAACCATCGTGTTTGACATCTGTAAAACATGAAATTCTCTGTTTGATTTGCTCTCCACCTCCTATGGCAGGCAGTAGGCGTTGACTTTGGTACCAACTCTCCATCCCTTTGCCTGAGTTTCCTTCAGTTGATGTGATAAACTATTCTGACAAAAACCAATAAAGGGGAGAAAGCGATAGAGGGTTCCTTGTGGTCCATCATAGTAGGGACATCACAGCAGCAGGGACTTGAGGAAATTGTTCATATCACATCTGTAATAAGGAACAGAGCGATGAAGACATACATTCCCAATACTCAGCTAGCTTCCTCCATTCCTAAAGTCCAGGATCTCCTGCCTAGGACATGGTACTACTCATAGAGAATTGGTCTTCCCATCTCATCAAGATATCCCCCACAGACATTCTCAGAAGCCTGTCTCCTGGTGAGTCGAGATTTTTGTCAGCTTTACAACACAAACCACCACACCCCCTTAGAGTTTTTCCTACCCAAAGCCAGCTCCATTGTAACCACTGTGCTCCAAATTGGATTAAGATAGCAGGACCTTATTTAGGAAAAAAGTATTAATGAGCAATGAAATACTAGAAACTAAAGAGAAAGAAAAAAACTGGTCTTTTATGACTCAAATCCATGCATGTTACAGAAACAAAATAGAACTGTGGGAAGTTTACAAACGATGCATTTGTCCAGTGATTCCTATGGAACACACAGAGCCATAACTGCTTCAGTAGTTCAAAGGAAACATGTAAATAATGTATGATATCACAGTTTTGCTGGGGACCAGAAACAAAGCCAAGGTTTTCTTACCGTACTCCCTAGAAACACAGAACCAATCACAAAATGTATGTTCATTTCATATATTTTTAGAAAACTTTCCAGGTTGCTAATTCAAAGGGGGAAAAAAGCTCTTTCATAAATGCAGTTTCTTTTGAAAGTTCAATGGATATTTACTATTTTTTTTCCTATGAGAAAAATATAAAATTGTGTCAGTAGTGGGAGCACAATATACCTATGGGTACCTCTCTAAAAACTGCTATAATTTTATCTGTGGCATTGAGAATTCCAAAATAGAATTATCTTAAAAATAATTATTAGGAGCTAGTTGTAAATGTCTATAATCTCAGATCTTGGGAAGCTGATGTAGGGAAATTGCCCAGAGTTCCAGGCTTGCAAAGTGAGACTCAGAGAAGAAAAAAGTCTCTTTTGTCTTTAAAGATATGAATTCCCATGATTTTTCCAGAGGTAATATTTGAAGTTAGGGCTTTTCATTTCCATTGGGATGGGATAACTAGCCTTTGTTTTTCAAGGGCACTTCACATGGCTAATTAACTTTTCAGCCTTGTTCTTTACAGCCAGTCCTTGTTTTCTGTATTCGTGTATGTTTCAACACACACACACACACACACACACACACACACACACACACACACACACACACTTGTTTTTATTGCAGGTCTATGCTGAACCTGTTAGAACGTAGTATATTGCCATACTTAGCAGATTCAAGCCTTACTTCCTTAGATCAAGTGTAGGCTCCTTAAGGACAAGAGCTCCATCTTTTTTTCTCCTATGTCCACCACTCCCAAACCTCTACATAGTGGGACTCAGCTTATTACTGAATGAGATGGTACAAAAGCAGAAAATGCCTGATGGCAATTACAGTTTCATCAGCAAGAGCCAGGAAGATAAGGTTAGAAGTCAACCTAGACTGTATTTAGACCTTATATTCATACCCCAAATCAAATGTAGTACTACTGTCTGAGCTTCTGTGCTACAATGAGATTCAAGGCTAGTCTGGGTAACTGAGAAATAACATTATTTTAAAATGTTGTAAGTGGGGAAAAAAGCATGCCTCAGTGTTAGATGGCTTGCACAGCAAGTGTGAAGTCTTGGGCTTAAACCCTACTACCATCAAAGCAAAATAAAGACAAACGATGAATCAAAACACATGCCATAGCAAAACTTGTGTGTTCTTGTAAAATCCTCTAACCCTAGAGTAACAGTTGCCCACCACTTAAACCCTGGCAACCTAGTTAAGAGCTGTGCTCAGCACCAAAGTGCAGTGTCTTGGAACAAACTCACCCAGGATAGGCTTAAAGGCTTGACATTTGGAAACACATCAGCAGTGTGATATTTATGCTTTAGTCATATTTATAAAGGTCACATTAAGTGTTGAGAAAACCAAAGAGCATTTTATCAAAGAAAGGTAATACCTTACCATACCAGTCAGTCTGGTTCTTAAGAGAGAGACACCATGTTTGCCCATTTTGAGCCTGTGCCTGGGGGCTTCAAATTGCTCTCTGCTCTCTCTGCTCTCTCTGCTCCACTTCTGTCTTTGGTTCAGTTTGTTTTTCTGTAATAAGAACACAATTTTGAGTTCCAGAGCACTAATGCACCAGGAATTGAGTTGATAATATCTGATAAAGGCTAATCATAAAGATAAATAGTTATCCAGAGTATCAAAGCATACTAGCTCCAGCCCTGGCCGAGTTACTCCCAGAGGATTATGTGAAGAAGGGAGCCACCAGGTAGAACAAAACCCATTTCTAAAGCTTGAAGTTACTTGTTCTTGACTGAGAACAGTATTAAGATATTTTCTGATGCAAGAACCTTTGCTTCTGCTAAGCATGACATGAAACGCTCTCTGCTTTACCAACTGCTTGCAGGGAAGGCCAGGCCCAATCTCGTCTATTGTTTGCCACTCAGAACAGGAGCATGCAACTATTGGTAACTTGGAAGCCCATTGAAAATAGTGTCCTACCCTGGTCAAGGCCCTCTGAATCTCAGCTTAACTCTTTCCAGGATCTCCCACACGTTCTGTCTGCAAACTGACATTGGAAAAATGTTTTAAAAAGACAAGACTCTCTTTTTTCTTTTTTTAAAAGTACTTTTAAAATTTGTTTTAATGTATGGGTGTTTTTGTCAGCTTGTATGTACATTCACCATGTGTATACAGTTCCCATGGAGGTGAGAAAAGGGTATCAGATCAACTGATACTGGAATTACAGACAGCTGTGAGCTGCCAGCTGCCATGTGGGTCCTGGGAATTGAACTCAGATCCTCTGAAAGAGCAGCCAGAGCTTTCAACTGCTGAGCCATTTCTCCAGCCTCCCAGGAGACTAGATTCCTAATTCTAGCTGTGGCAATAGCCCCGTGGCCTGAAATCTCACAACCTCCTTTCTTTGCCTGACTGAGGAAAAGGAAATCTCTCTGCCTCAAACAACTGTTATGAAATCACATGGTAAAAGCACTTTGCATAGTTAAAACTATTCAGAGCAAATAAAACACCACTGACTATGTAAAAACTTCAAAAACAAAAACATCTGATAGGGTGAGGGACTTTCCTCACTGAAGACAGAAGACACAGCAGCCTTCACATGGGCTTGGTGAGAACTCCGGTCATCCTTCAGTTGCTCACCACCCGTAAACTTCCCAACGTAATTTTACCTTCTGAGAACTTTGCCTTTAGAGTAACTACTGAAAACTTGCAGAATTGTGATTCATATTCGGCTGCTTAGCCCACAGCTTGAAATGCATTTTGCATGTACATGGTCCTCAAGGATCGGCTGCACGGGGGAAAAGAGAAAGAGAAACTGGCAAGGGGGAATATTGGCTTCAAAGTCTATTCTTTCAAAGCCCCTTAAGACACCACTATTACTGTACAACAGACTTGCCTCTCTTCACTTGAAAAAAAAAAAAACAGTGTGCAAATATACAGACTCAAACAATGTCCTTGGAAATACTTAAATACTCACTCAAGGAAAGCAAAACTATTTAGAAACAATGGACTATGATTTGATACTGTAATTATTCTAAAAGTAACCTTAGATTTACAGAAAAGGTGCAGATAGGATAGAAAGTTTTTGTGTATCTTTTATTCAGCTTCCTTTAAGAGTGACATCTTATAAATATCATGGTACATTTGCCAAAGCAAGAAAGGAGCAATAGTATGGCATGGCTGCAAAGGCCTATAATCCCAGCACTGTTCCAGGAAGGCTGAAGCAGGGGAGTCAAGTCTGAAGCCGGCCTGTGCACAGAGTTAACACTCCCATCTCAAACAAAACAAAGCAAGTTAGCTCTGAAAGGGTGCTTTAACTCAATTTGGATCTTTACAGGTGTTGATGTTTCTTCCTTTGCTTCAGAACTCAGTGTTGTCAAATTGCAATTTAGCCTCCACTCATTTTTTTAATATAAATAAAACAAATTGCTCCTAATACTGCTGTATTGTTTGTCTGGTGGCCATTTTGTTACACAATTTGCTTTATATGCTCTGCCTGGTGTTTTGTTTTTAAAAAGTTAGTCTAAGTAATAACACTTATGGCGACTTAATAAACTCATAAAAAGGTTTCTGCCTAATTTTAACATGTGTGGATGTAGATGGGCATGGTGGCACATGCCTTTAATCTCATTTCTTAGGAGGTAGAGACGGGCAGATATCTGTGGGTTTGAGGCTAGCCTGGTCTACATAGTGTTTCAGGTCAGCAAAGGCTACATAATAAGACCCTGTCTTGCCCCCCAGTCCCTGAAACAAAGTACATATACATACATACATATATATGCATGAGTATGTGTATATGATTTTTCTTTAAGTTATATCATAAATACAACTTCTCTTTGAGTATACATTTTAATTTCAGTGATGACTCTACATCCTCTGTATTTCAATGCCAATTTCCTTAAATGTTGTTTAAAATGGAGTTACTTTATCCAAAAGAAGATGCGTCTTAGGAATTTTAAAATAAAACAAAAATTGAATTAAAGAGAAGACTCTGGGAAGAGGTGCAGCAGAGAGATCATGGAGACAGAATAAGTCAGACACACAGAATGAGAGAGAAGTAAAGGCCACATGGTAGACTGTAGATTAACAAAAATCTGGGTTAATTTAAGCTATGAGCTAGTGGAACAAACGTAAGCTAAGGCCAATTTCTTATTTCATAATAAGTAGGCCTTTGTGTTGTTATCTGGGGGCTGGCTGGCAGGAGCACTTGCTGTTCTCCCATAGGACCAGAGTTCAGTTCCCAGCTCCCATGTCATGTGGGTCACCATCACTTGCAGTTCCAACAGATTCAACGCCCTCTTCTGGCCACCATGTACACCTATACACCTGTGCATCTGTGACTCACATACACACACACATACACACACACACACACACACACTCATATACTTCATTTTTTAAAAATTCTTACAGAAAATATTTCCTCCAGCTGAGAGGGGAAAAAATAATCTGTGCTTCTGTGTTTCTTATGACCTCTTTCTTTTCTTGCTCGTTCAAAAAACAACCATTTGAGTCCTTTTTAAAATTCCCAAGGGTAGAGAGATTTATCTAAGGACTTGAAGTGAACAAAAGTCTTATAATTTAACAATGTGTGGGTAGGTGGTCCTGACCTCATTGATGTATTATGTGTATGTTTGGAACTCAACTCTTTTTTAATGGGCTGGAGTATTTTATTATTAATGTTATACAATAGTAAGGTTGATTAAAAAGTAATTAAGACACTCTGGCCAAGACTCAGTGCCTTGCTCAGCTATCATTAGAGAAGCTTCCTCCTGTAGTGGATGGGAACAATTACAGAGACCCACAGCCAGACATTATGCAGAGAGTGAGAGACCTCAGAACACTTACCCCTAAACAGGATGTTTGTTTCGTCCTTCCTTCCTTCCTTCCTTCCTTCCTTTCTTTCTGAGACAGGGTTTCTCTGTGTAGCCCTGGCTATCCTGGAACTCACTCTGTAGATCAGGCTGACCTTAAACTGAAATCCATCTGCCTCTGCTTCCTGAGTGCTGAGGGCTTGCACCACCAACACCTGGCCCGTGTGGTTTTCTTAGAATGTTACTTTGCTCTACAACCCTGTCTTAAATATGATGCTCAATCAAGATAAAATTGCTAAAACTGACTGTTCATTGGACAAAGAGTCACCTGGTAGATAGCAGTTCTAGGGGACCTGAACTCCATGGGCACCAGATCTGCACGTGGCACACAGACATACATGCTAGCAAAATACTCACACACGTGAAATAAATAAATCTTTATTTTAATTTGAGAGATAACATTTTTATGATGTCACCAAGAATATCTGCCTTAGTGGCTTTGGCAATCACTTCTGTCCTGAAGATGTGCTGTCCTGGCTACTTTGGCACGTGGTGTGTGAATATATGTGCAAAATATTCATACACATAAAATAAAAAAAAATGTAAAAACATTTTTAATTAAAAAAGAATATCACAACTCTATTAAAACCTAGCTGTGCTCTCTGATGCCTTTCCAGTCTCCCCTAGCCCCCTTAAATATGTTCCATAAGAGATCTCATGCTCATGGGCATTCCTTTGATGGTGTCTGCACTGCCCTTAGCTCTCTTCTTTACCCTTGACTTCCTCTTCCCAACAAACTTGGAAATTCTTAGTGGACCTCTAGACATACCTGTGATTACTCCTCTAATAGCTATTTTAATTCTAGTATCTGTAATACCTCTTTAATTTGCCTTGTGATTCAGTATATCCAGACTCCTGTTTGATATGCTACACACATTCTTATGGACCATGTCCTCCTGATACATAAATCTGGATACTAGTCTCTTACTGGAGACCAACACCTGACTGTGAACAATACGATGAGGAGACCATACTCCAATCCTATTTCCTGATAACCAAAATAAATAAATAAATAGAAATTTAAAAGTCAGAGACTCAAATTTCAGGCATATAACTCCATGGGCCTCTTCCTCTACCACCCTCTTCTATAAAAATCCACCTTCTGTTTCTTCTATATAAACAAAAAGCCCAGAACATTAAATTACAAATCTCCAACTGATTTTGTCTCCCACCTAAGTGTCAGACCACACCCTCCTGTAGTCTGTCCAGTGAGATAATGCTTTTATACACTGTAAAGATTTGTTACTCATACTGGTTTAATAAAACACTGATTGACTAGTAGCCAGGCAGAAAGTAGAGGTAGGACAACCAGACTAGGAGAATTCTGGGAAGAGGAAAGGCAGAGATGTCACCAGCCAGACACAGAGGAAGCAAGATGAGAATGCTGCACTGAGAAAAGGTACCATGTCACATGGCTAAACACAGATAAGAATTATGAGTTAGTTTAAATATAAGAGCTAGATAATAATATGCTTGAGCTACTGGCCTAGCAGGTACTGTAATATTAAGCCTCTGAGTAATTATTTCATAAGTAGCTGTGGGACCAGCAGAATGGAACAGAGAAACTTCTGTCTGCACTGTCCCTTAGGACAAACTGATAGATAATTCATGTAATGTGACTCAGGCCTTGTCCTGGTTGGTTTTTGTTAACTCAAAACTAGCTAGAGTTATCTGAGAAAAAGAAAACTTACTTGAGAAAATGCCTCTATAAGATTTGCCTGGTATTGTCACTGTGGGTAATGCTACCCCTGGGGAGGTGGCCCTGGAATAGACAATAGCTGTGTGGTGGCTCACACCTTTAATCCCAGCACTTAGGAGACAGAGACAGGCAGATCCCTGAGTTCAGGGTCAGTTTGGTTATATAGAGTGAATTCCAGGGCAGCTGGGGCTACACAGAGAAACCCTGTCTCAACAACCAAAAGGAAAGAAGGGTAAGGAAATGAAGGGGGCTAAGGAGGCCAGGAGGCAGCACTCCTCCACGGCTTCTGCTTCAGTCTCAACCTCCAGGTTCCTGCCTTGAGTTTCTGACCTGACCTCCCTCCCTGACAGAGAGTGGTCTGAGGGCTGTGAGATGGAATGAACCCTTTGTTCTCCAAGTTTCAGCCTTGATGGGAAAAGCAAGTCCAACTTCCCCATCCTGTTACCCAGTACCAGGCCAACTTAGAACTATGGTCCAAACTAGTACTTCAGGCACATAAACTAGGCTACAGAACCTGCCCATTGTCCTGCTTTGGAAAAATAGATTTGTAGATCAATGAAACCGAATCGAAGACTCCGACATTTACCCACACACCTATAAACACCTGATTTTTGACAAAGAGGCCAAAAATATCCAATGGAAAAAAGACAGTACCTTCAACAAATGGTGTTGGCATAACTGGATGGTAGTAAGTAGAAGAATGCAAATAGATCCAAACCTGTCACCCTGCACAAAACTCAAATCCAAGTGGATCAAAGACCTCAACACAAACCCAGTTACACTGAACTTGATAGAAAAGAAAGTGGAAAACACCCTCCAACACATTGGCCCAGGTGACCACTTCCTAAATATAACACCAGTAGCACAGACACTAAGAAAATAATCAATGAGTGAGACGTCTTAAAACTGAGAAGTTTCTGTAAGGCCAAGGACACAGTCAATAAGACAAAATGACAGCCTACAGAATGGGAAAAGATCTTCACCAACCCTACAAGTGACAGAGGACTGATTTCTAAAATATATAGAGAACTCAAGAAACTAGAACCCCAAACCCTAAATAACCCAATTCAAAAATGAGGTTCAGAACTAAAAAGGGAATTCTCAGCAGAAGAATTACAAATGGCTGAAAGGCACTTGAAAAACTGCTCAGTATCTTTAGCCATCAAAGAAATGCAAATCAAAAAAACTTTGAGATACCACCTTACACCTATCAGAATGGCTAAGATAAAAAACACAGATGACAGCCTATGCTGGAGAAGATGCAGAACAAGGGGAACACTCCTCCATTGTTGGTGGGAGTGTAAACTTGTACAGCCACTCTAGAATGCAGTATGGTGGTTTCTCAGAAAACTGGAAATCAATCTCCCCCAAGGACCCAGCAATACCACTATTGGGCATATACCTGAAAGATGCACATTTGCACTCCAAAGGCATTAGCTCAACTATGTTCATAGCAGCATTATTTGTAATAGCAAGAACCTGGAAACAACCAGATGGCCCTCAACTGAAGAATGGATTAACAAACTGTGGTACACAACAGAGTACTACTCAGAAGTTAAAAAAAAAAATGACATCCAAAAATTTTCAGGCAAATGGATGAATCTGGAGAATATCCCCCTGAGCAAGGTATCACAAACCCAGAAGGATAAGCATGGGATGTACTCACCCATTAGTGGACTTCAGATAAAAAGCAAAGAATGCTCAAGCTGCAAACCACAACCCTTGAACAGCTTGGGATCAAAAGGAACTTAAGAGAGACATCAGGGATTCCCCTAAGAAGAGAAAATAGAGATATCCTTAGCAAATTGGAAGCATAAGGGGCCTCAACCAAGGAGTGGGAACAAATCATGAGAGAAGGAGATGATTGAGTGAGAGGAGCAACAAGGAAGGAGAAAAAAAAAAAAAGAGAGATGGAGATCTTAATAGAGGAAGCCAATGTGGGGTTGGAAAAAGACTGGGTGCTAGGGTAACCTATAAGAACTCACAGGATGTTCCTGGCTAGGTCTCCAACCAATAGCGAAGGTGTTGCCTAGACAGAACTTCCCTACAATCAAATCAATAGCCACCCTAAGTGCCATCACAGAACTTACATCCAACAATGAATAGAGGTAGAGGCAGAGATACTTGGCTGAGCACTGGGCTGACCTCCTAGTCCAGCTGAGAGCAGAGAAGAAGAGTCTATATGAGCAAGGGGATAGGGATTATAAGGAAAATTCCCACAGTGATGACTGCCTGGAGCTCTGGGGAGCTCAATGAATTAAGAACAGCCAGTCTTGACATTAGGATGAGGAAATCAAACTTGCCTGGAGTGAATGCTGACTTAATCCACCTTGGGACTTCTTGCCCTTTTGGGGGAGGGGATAGGGGGATGGGGAGGAGGGCGGCTGAAGGCTGATTGGGAGGGAGAGCAAGGAGATACATGAGAAAAAAAAAGACTTTATTTTATAAATAAAAGAAAAAAACAAATATTAAAGTTGGTATCACTGAAAAACAAAAAGGAAACCTGTAAGTCTCTGAAATCTCTTTGTTCTGGGGATTGACTTCTATCATGCTATATGTGGCAGTTATGCCTTCTAACGGTGGCTCCTCCCAGGGACTTAGAGGAACTCCAGAGTCTGAAGGGAAGGTGCCCTCTTCAAGGCCCCTCATGCTACCCGTGCATGCTCTCCCTCTTCAAAGCCAGGGTTATCTCCAGTCAGCTCCTTTTCAAGGACTTGTTTCTTTTTTGTTTCATCTTATTTGTAACATTGTTATAACAACCTGTTGAACATATTTTCAGGAGCTGGAGAGATGGCTCAGTGGTTAGAAGCACTTGATGCTCTTGCAGAGGATCTGGCTATGGTTCCGAGCACCCAACGGGTGGTTTGTAAACATCTGTAATTCCAATCTCAGGGCATCCGATGCCTTCTGACTTCTGCAGTCACCAGGCATACACACAAAACACAAAAATACACAAGCAAAACATTCATACACACACAAAAAAAAATCTAAAAAATATTTAAATGTGTAAAATAATGAGATGTCAATATGCCACAGTTGTTAAAATGTTGTCATGTTTACTTTAAATGTGTCCTTTTACGGGTAGAAATAAAGGTCAGATGATGGTTCAGCTTGTGTTTAGCATTCAGCAGATTCTTGGTTTAGCTTTTGACATCACCAAAATAGCTGAATGAATACATGAGTGCCATGTAGACAGACAGACAGATAAATAGATATATAACAGACAAATTAGGATGCAAACACCCCTTCTTTGTGTTCTGAAGTCAGTGCGAGATGTTCGTACATTTTGTATTTTCACTACATGTATAAATAAACATGTTTAACAATACATACTCTTGCACATTTTCCAAGTTCAAATAGCTGATATAAAATGTCTATTTTCATATGCAACTTTATACTCAACATTACATTTTGGTGCTGGAGAGTGCCATTCAGCCTGGGATTAAGAGCATGTGCCACAGTAGCCCAGTCTTACTAATGCTTTGGCATCATATTAAAAATTCATTGCCAAATTCTAGAGCATGACAATATATTCCTACTTTTCCTTCTGCAGGTCTTATAATCTGGGTTTTCATATTTAAATATGAGAATATCTTGAGTACTTTGGTGTATGGTATGAGGTAAAAGTTTACTTTTATTCTTCATGTGTGAGTACCTAATTTACCCAGTGTAATTTGTTGAATGATATTTTCCTGTATTAAATTGTCTCACAATCTTGCTGAAAACCAGTTGATTGTGTATACACTGGCTTGTTTCTGGACTTACATTCCTAACCATTGATCTGTATATCTGGACATATTATAGTCTAAGATGTCCTAGTTGCTTTGCTTTGTGGTAGGTTTTGAAATCAGGAAGTGTAAATCATCCAACTTTGTTCTTCTTTTTCAAGGTTATTTAAAGCTATTTTGGGTCTCTTGAGTTTCCCTATGAGTTTTCAGAGCAGCTTGCCAGCTTCTACAGGAAGTCAGCGAGCATTGACACTCTTTAACTTCTGTACGTCAATCTGGGCTGTGTTGCAATCTTCACAACATTGTTCCCCAATCCACAAACAAGGCGTTTCTTTACATTTATTGAGGTATTCTTTCTACAATGCACTTTTCAGAGCATATGTCCTAAATTTTGGTGACATTTTTATGTTCTATACTTGATGACATTTGTTTCTAAGCACTTAATTTTCTTGAACTTGATAGTAGTTTTCTTGACCTTGTTTTTGTTTGCTCAGTACTAATGTACAGATAAATACAATGTACCCTGCACTTGTCTGCTGGACACAAATATGCAGATAAATACAGTATATTGTGCATCCCTCCTAAAGCCTCATTGATTTTATTTGTTGGCTTTGGTAGATTCTTTTTTCACATATAAAATTATGTTATCTGAAAACAACCATAACTTATTTCCCTTTAATCTGAACAATTTCTATTTCATTTCCCAGTGTACTCTCTGTAACCTGTGCACTGTCTGATACAAGTAACAGCACTGGACATCTGTGTCTGTTCCTGGTCTTCTACATGAGATAAAAGGTCTGTTAGCTGCTTCTCCAGCAACACTACCAATACCCACCATCCCGCCCCCTAAGTCCCTATCAACCATTGGTTTTTCTTTTGCCTATTTTTCCACTTTTCACAGAAACAGAATAATTACAGCATGTATCTTTTGTCCCTGACTATCTCACTGGGAAGAATTATTTCATAGTTCATTTATTTTGCAGAGAGAATCAACACTATTTCTTGTTATTTTTCTACCATCAATTGATGGACATTTGGATTGCTTCAGGCTGTCATGAATAATGGTGCTAAGAGGATTCAAGTACAAGGCTATGTGTTGAGAGTATGTGTTTCCTTCTGGGTGTGCACTTTGCAGAAGAACTGATGGGTTTTAGAGAAATTTCAACAAGAAGTTTTCTTTTATTCTGTTGATATGAGATAGATAGGGAGACAGAAAGCTATGGCTATGGATATATAAATACTCATTTTAAAGACAAATGATAGCATTACCCAGATACTTTTTTTCCATTTATTTTTCCACCTAAAGTATATCCAGATAAGGAAACAAAAGCGAAGCATGTGTACCCTAGCAGCAGCCCACACTGACCACACCAATGAATGGTGACAGATCCTCCTTCTCCAGTGGTTTTGTGGCCACATAAGCAGGATGTTCCACGATATACTCAACTAGCCATCTGTTCATGGGCATTTTAGTGGTTTTTATAGTTACATGTATTACTAGTAAAACTGGAAAAAAATCATCTGTATATTAATTTTTTTTTGAAACAAGGTCTCACTATTCAGGTCCCTGGATGACCTAGAACTTGATATGCAGACCAGGTTGGCCTTTAATTCACGGAGATCTTCTTGTCTCTGCCGCCAGAGTGCTGGGATAAAAAGTGAACAACCATGTCTCTGTATAAATGTTCAAGTGTCTTCAGGTTCTGTTGGGTATATCCAAGTTTCTGGCTAACTTTCTGTCAGATCCAAAGGAAAGTCTACTTACCCCCAGTGATGCTGTTCTTGGCTGTCAACCCAACTATATCTGAAATTAACTAAAACCCTCTAAAATGGAGGGGCATAGGTGTGAAGGATTTTTGCTTAATTTGAAGCAGGAAGATCTACTTTTAATTCAGGTCTTTGAGGTAGGATCTATGGAGCTAAGAAAACCCATCTCTAATCTGGGCTATGTCTCTTGCTGGAAGCCTTCTTCTTTTGAAGAAGAAGGAAGGTTTTGCTCTTTGCCTGCTTGCTCTCTCCTTGCTAGCAAGTCCACTTCTTTACTGGAATTACAACCCAATTCTTCAGGATTCCAGTGTATACTGAAGACCATCTGAGACACCCAGGCTTGTGGACTGAGTAACTACTAGATTACTGAAACTTCCATTCATAGTCAGCCATTATTGGATTAGCTGGATCGCAGCCTATAAGTCATAATAAATCCCCATACATATATATGTATAAATATAAATATGTGCATATATATGTATATATTAGAATTTGTAAAATATGTATATAGAATATATATAGCATTAGAACATTGTGACTTTATTTAAAAATAGTTCAAAAAATGAAGGAGGACAAGTCAAGGCATGCAGTTCCTGTTGGTATTTTTTTATATTATTTTATAAATTTGAAACTGTTTCCAAATAAAAAGACTTACAAATACATTTGTGCCACTGGATTCAAAAGATAATCTTGACAGGTGGTGGTGATCAATGCCTTTAATTAATGCACTAGAAAGACAGAGGCAGGTGGATCTCTATGAGTTTGAGGCCAGCCTGGTCTATAGAGAAAGTTACAGGATAGCCAAGGTTACACACACACAAAAACTCTGTCTCAAAAAAATCCAAAATAAAACAACAAAAACAAACAAACAAGCAAAGATAATCTCTTATCTGGGCCCTGCGGCACTCAGCACTTGGGAGGCAGAATCTGGATTATAAATGCTAGACTAGCCTGGTCTACATAGCAAATTTTAGTCCTACAGGGCTATACA
>PVIH01005877.1:100821-118151 GCA_004025045.1 Sigmodon hispidus
TATTTACAGAACATTTCATCTAAACACGAAGAATAATCCTTCTTTTCTGCACTCATGAGACTTCCTCCAAAATTGGCCACAAATTTCTACACAAAGCAAATCTCAACAGAAAATTGAGATAACACTGTACATCCTATCAGACAACCACAGTTTAAAGCTTGATTATCAACAACAGAAGCAACAGAAAGTTTACAAACACATGGAAACTGAACAACTCACTACTGAATAAAAAATGGGTCAAAGAAGAATTAATAAAGAGTTGGTTCTTTCAGAAAATCAATACGACTGACAAACTCTTATCCAAATTAACTAAAAGGCATATCCAAATTAACAAAATTAGAAATGAAAAGGAGATATAACAACAGACATTGAGGAAATCCAGAGAATCATAAAGACATACTTCAAAAGCCTATACTCCACCAAACTAAAAAATCTAAAAGAAACGGGTCATTTTCTAGATTGGTACCACTAACCAAACCTAAATCAAGATCACATAAGCAGTAAGAGCACTAAGTGTTCTTCTAGGGATCTGGAGTTCAATTCCCAGCACCCACAACCATCTGTAACTCCAGTTCCAAGGGAAGGAGCATGCTCTTCTAGCCTCCTCAGGCACCAAGCCAGGTGCACAAACACACAGAAAATAAGTAATAAACAATTTTAAAAAGCCTAGGCCCACATAGTTTTAGCACAGAATTCTACCAGACTTTCAAAGAAGAATTAATGCCAATACTTCTCAAATTATTCCACAAAATAGAAACAGAAGAAACATTGTCCAAATCATTTTATGAGGCCACACTTACACTGACACCCAAACCTCAGAAAGACCCAACAAGGAAAGAGAATTACAAACCAGTTTTCCTTAAGAACATAGATGCAAAAATACTCAATAAAATACTTGCAAACCAAATAAAAGAACACATCAAAATGAACATTCACCATGACCAAGTAAGATTCATCCAAGAGATGCAGGATTGGTTTAATACATGAAAAACCACCATCTAAACAAACTTAAAGACAAAGATGACATGATCATCCCATTAGATGAAGAAAAGGCCTTGACAAAATCCAACACCCCTTTAATAATAAAAGTTTTGAAGAGATTAGATATACAAGAGACATACTTCAACGTAAGGCAGTTTATAGCCCACAGCCTATATTATCTAAATTGGAGAGAGACTCAAAGCAACTCCACTAAAATCAGGGCCAAAACAAGGCTGTTCACTCAATACCTTCAATAAAGTACCTGAGGTCTAGCTAGAGCAATAAGACAACAGAAGGAGATCAAGGGGATACAAATTGGAAAGGAAGAAGTTAAAACATTTTTATTTGCAGATGATTGTGGTGTGTGTGTGTGTGTGTGTGTGTGTGTGTGTGTGTGTGTGTATGTAACCCTAATGATTCCACCAGGAAACTCCTACAGCTGATAAACACTTATAGCAAAATAGCTAGATACAACATTAACTCAAAAATCAGTAGCCTTCCTATATATAAATGATCAAAAACCAAAGACTAGATAGTTCAGACTTAAGTTAACATCAAATACTACTGTCCTTTAAAAAAAAAAGTTGTTATAAAAATTATTCTTAATTATATTCTGTCATCCTCATAGATCAACGACTCACTTAGAGCTATCATTGGTGCAGCTTCCTCCTGCTGGAGATGCAAAGACTAATGGACAGGGCAGAGAAGAGAGAGTGACCCTGGGAACATTCAGCTCTAAATGGGATGTTTCTATCAAATCTCCTTTTTTTTTTTTTCCAGAGCTCAGGGAACCCCATAGAAGAGGAGGCAAAAAGAGTGTAGGGGCCTAAGGGGGTGGAGGTCACTAACAGAAGAAGTCTCTCCATCAACTGAACTAAGTTCATATGAACTCACAGAGACTGAAGCAGCAAGTACAGGACTTGCATGCGTCTGCACCAGGTTCAATATATTATGGTTTTCAGTTTAATGTTCTTATGGGTCTCCTGAGTGTGAGAACAAGTGGGTCTCTGATTCTTGTGCCTTCTCTTGGGCTCTTTTCCTTCTGTTTGTTTGTTTTGTCCAAATTTGATGTATTAGATTTTGCTATATTATATTACTATCCCATAGAAGCTTATTTGTTTTCTAATGAGAGGCAAAGGGAGTGGATGGAAGGCAGAGGTGGGGAGGAACTGGAAAAGGTAGAGGGAGAGGAAATTGTAATTGGGGTATATTGTATGAGAAAATAATCTATTTCAACAAAGGGGAAATATGCACAGATTTTTTTTAAAGGAATAAAATTTAATTGAGATCCTTAAAATTAAAAAAAATATTTATTTTTTATCATATGTGATATGTGAATACTTAATGTTTGTAAGGTGGCATTGGGTCCCCAGAACTGGACTTAGAGATAATTGTGAGCCTCTGTGTAGGTTTTGGAACTTGAACCTAGGTCTTCTGCAAGAACTGCAAGTGTTTTTTAATTCCTGAGCCATACTTCCTTCCTTTTATTCAATGTGAGACCTCATTTACCCACCCAAGGAATGGTGCTACCTATAGATAGGGTGGAACTTTCTACTTTGATCTACCCAATCTAGAACTTCTCTTACAGACATATGTAGAAACTTGTCTCTAGACGATTCCAGATCCTATCAAGTTGACAGTCAATTGTAACTAACACAACCGCTAACCAGACTTTTCATCCTGACTGCAGTTCATCCAGGGGGCTGTGCGCCTAATGACCTACAAACGTTATTATTTAGGTAACCTGCTTAAGACAACTCAGGAATCCTGGGGAATCTTTGGGCAATTGGTACATGTTCATAAGTCATGTCTCAGTTGGTTTTCTGTCCTGTCTCTTTCCTACTTCATGGAAGCTTCTGAAGTAGACTCTTTGCCTTCCTGCTGTCTTCTCTAATGGGTAAAATCTTTCTTCATGGCAGGCCTGCTAGTTTCCTCATACAGTTTAAAGTCTAGAATTCAGAAACCAAACAGCTCAAGAACTTTTAAAAACATAAGAATAGTTGGATTCATTTACAGTAGTTTCTGCTTCAAAACTCCAAGGCCCTATTTGCTTTTTATTTTTTAGGTCATTTTCATTTTTGGATTTTGAGATGGGCTTCCTGCATGCTTGACTGCTCTTAAACTTGATATTTGGTCAAGGGGGGCTGAAAGATCTCTTATTTCCAGCTCCCAAATACTGGGGGTTCAGATTTGAGCATCAGGTGACAGGCAGAATTCTAAATGTCTTGTTAAGGTTGTCCTGTGAAGGCTGCCTCCTTTTCGGGGCTCCCCAGAGCCATATGGCCTCCATTTCTGGGGCTTCCCACAGCCGTACGTTTATGTCTTGCATTTGCTTTCTGCATTTTTAACCCAGTTGTTGACTTAGTTTTTTCTATAGCTCAACACTCCCATCTCTATTTGATGTTTGAATGAGACTTTTAACTCCAGCACTGTCAGAAGCCCCACTTCTAAAAGCCCATGGACCAGACAATAACAGACTATTTCCACAAGCTACCTTTAAGGGTGGCTCTCTTTTTAAGAAAATCCGTGGAACCCATTCCAGGAAACACAGGAAGCCTGCATGTCTTTCCTGCTCAGCTCAGAGAAGCTACCAGAGAAGAGACCTCCAGCTTATCTTCCAAGACTGGATTGTTACTCTCTCCAGAGGAAATGTGTAGGGAAAGGTGAGATTCAGAGGCTGGAGAGAAAACAGGTCCCAAGTGCAAGTCTAGTACAGGAGCATCCCCAAAACAGGAAACAAGCAAACAAAAATGTCTCTGTTTCTCCAAACTGCGAACCAGCACAACAGCAGAAATAGACATGACCTGTTATCAAACAGAGTTGCCTTCATTTGCATGGAGTGTGCTGCGTGCCAGGAAACTGTGCACAAAGCAGTTCACTCTAACAAAACAAGCTTTCTGCAAAATGCAGACCTCCTGCAGCCCATCAGCATACACAGGCTGCTTTGCATCTGCTGCACTTCTTGCAGTATACTAAATAAATTGTCTTCTTTCTGCTCTGGCATAAAGGGTGAATTCTTTCACTGACCTTAGTCCTTTTACCCTAACACCAAATCTCCAAGCTCCAATCCATTCTTCAGTCTTGGCTTCTTGCTATTTCTTTCATGCCCTAACTTCCACCCTTAAAAAAAAAAAGGCTAATTGTTTAAAAACAACAAAAAGCAATCCCATTGATCTGATATGGTCGTCTGCCTTAGCGCCTTAGATCCTCTCTTTCTATGATTAACTAATGCCTCTCACTGACTTCCATTTAATTAAACCAACACCTATGTCATTGCCTATATTGTTCCCAGTATTGAAGTTACCCCTGACCATCAACCCCTCTACCATACTGCAACTAGAGGGACTAGACATCATGATGGACCTGGGCACCTAATAAGTGAACTGAGATTGGCTGCCTTTGCTTACTATATATAATTCAACTGTTCTGGTATAGCCTAAGGTAAATTAGCTTCCATGTGGGCTCATCTCCTAGCCGATGACTGATGGGTCCAATTCCCTTACTCATTAAGGGGGAGACAATAGTCTGTAATATTCTAATCTTTAGAACAGATAAGGGTCACAGGTAGACTCCAGGCTCCATTCTTTTGACTAGGAGGATGCAGCTTTCCCTTAACGAACCTCAACAAAGTCCTGATATTTTAATCTTCTCACACAATATCTTAAATTCTAAGAAAGAGCATTTGTTTTTTTATTATTTTTTTTCTTTCTATTTCTGATCACACCTTTACTTTTTATGAATAAAGTCATATTTTTTATCCATGTATCCCCTTGTTCAGACTCCCTTCCCCCTCCTGCCCCTCCCAGTCACTCACTCTTCTCCCCATCACTTTATGTCCCCCCAGCAAGGGCAGGAAGTCCCAAGGTCCCAAGGTGGCTTAGTTCAGCATCCACTCCAGGCAGATCTACTTTCCTCATCCCAACATCAAACTGGGTCAGGTGTTCCTCTGGAGGAAATGGGCTCCAAGGTGCCGGGCCAAGATGCTTCAGATCCCAAGCTTTATAGTGGTTGTGGTTTGCAGTTTGAACATTCTTAGCTTTTTATTTAAAGTCAACTAATGAGTAAGTACATCTCCTGCTTATCTTTCTGCATTTGTGATACCTCGTTCAGGAGGATATTCTCCAAATCGATCCATTTGCCTGCAAATTTTAGGATATCACTTTTTCTTACTGCTGAGTAGTATTCCATTGTGTAGATGTACTACAGTTTGTTAATCCACTCTTCAGTTGAGGGGCATCTAGGTTGTTTCCAGGTTCTTGCTATTTCGAATAATGCTGCTATGAACATAGGTGAGCTAATGCCATTGGAGTGCGAATGTGCATCTTTGGGGTATACACCCAGAAGTGATATTGCTGGATCCCTGGGGAGATTGATTCCCAGGTAAGAAAGGGCATTTGTAAAGCCTGTCTTTCCAGTGTCACCAGGAAAATAAAAGATGGTGCCTTAGAGTTTTTTTACTGAAGGCCCGTGGTAGGGCTAGAACAATGGCTCACGAGTTAAGAACCTTTTCTGCTTTTGTAGAGGACCAGATTTCTACTCGTATGAAACTTATCATGAGCCACATTCTTAAAGAAAATTTATCTGCCTTCTCACAGAAGCTATCAACTGTCTGCACTATCTCAGTTAGGTGTGAGGCCTGTGAACATCTTCCCAATCCATGCTCGAATACTGACTGGCTTCTCAAGGTACTTCCTAGGGCTCAGTAAATAATATATAGAAAAATAGTTCTGTAGACTATGAACACAGAAAGCAGTGTAGAAATAACTCATTCAATAAACAAAGGACATCTCAGGAAAGAAGCCATCTTCCCCCAAGCAAAAATTCTGGGAGGACTAACCTAAACTCAAGAATGTGAGTGAAAGGCATGTGCATGCAGACACAAATTAGATCCTCAGAGCCCACAAGGTGGCAGAAGAGAGCCGGACACTGAGTGCTGTCCTCTGCCCTCCACATGTGCACTCTGCATTGTTCACAAGGGCCTGGCCTCACACACAAAATCTTCAGAAAGAAATATCTAAGAATTTTGAGTTTGATATCCAAAAATATAGCTCAAGAGTTAAATCTATATCATTTTATTAGTGTTTATTATCTTGTTCTGTGTATCAGTTGAATATCAAACTATAAAAGCTCCAGAGAACAGGAAACTTGTCAAAGAATGCCAGGAAACTGAAGGAGAGAAATTCCTCCCGGGAAAGTGTGGAACTGTGTAGGGAAGCGCTCACATGTGGGAAACACATTTCCGTCTTTTCCAGGTATTCCATCTCAAAATTACCATACAAGAGAGATGGCCATTTGATGTTTATAGTATTACTGAACATTCACACAACTTCCCCTCTGTGGCTCCAAAGCTGAAAGAAGTGTTATTAAATGACAAATGTAGTTCAAAAGTAGTTTCAAAATTTAAAAGTCAACGTGATTACACACATTTATATAAAAATAAATGGTTGTACCATCGTTTTCTAAGGAGAAAAATCAATAGAGAACAAAAAAAGCAAATACAATTAATGATTTTTGAAAAAAAAAAAAAGAGTATCTGTACTCTTCCCATGATCATCTGCCCTTTGTTACCATGTCCTCATGTTCATCTATATAAGGAAGTTTTGTCTAGAGTGGTGTGTGTGTGTGTGTGTGATATGATAGTTTATAATGAGTCTGATGATTTAAGAATTTTTTCCCCCAAAGCAAAATAGCAGCCATGAGGAGGTGAGGTGACAATATGACCTCAGAACATTGTCTTTGTGAGTTTGCTTTTATTGATGTAAATCGGTACTGCATGCTAAGTGAGACAGTGGTGATTTGATTGTTTTCGTTCTTGCCGTTCCTGGCATAAATAAATTTTAAATAAGCCAAAGAGCTCAAAATTGATTCTGTGGGTAGAAAGTAATGGCTGAAGGACCTTAAAGAGAAGTGGTGAGGTATCATCTGGCTCCATGAAGTAATACCTTTATCAAAATGTAAAGAAATGAAAAAACGAGAAGACTGTGCAATTTGTAGACAGCTTTGGGCTGAACTCTAAGGCAGACAAAGATGGACACAGTGTAAATAGTAATAAGCCACAGGGGTCTATCTTCTAACTTGAACAGTCTGGACTGATCATGTTGAAAACTCACATTGAAATCAGCATGTCAAAGACAAAGAAAGCATACATTAACAAAAAACAAATAATTTAAGGTATAAGTTAAATCTGTACATCTTCTTGTAATAGTAATTAATCTGTTACCATTTGTTAGTCGTCTCCTTTAATCAAGTGTATATTACCTATCTTATGAGTGGATATTAAATCAAAACACATCCTAATTTCAGAAGTGCTTAAATATATTTTGGAGACATTAAAGTATTTAAAATCTGATAGTATTCAGAGGAATCGTGATACATAATAACACAAAAATGTATTGATGCTCAATTGTGTTGAATCATTTTGGAATAACACCAATAATATTTTCATAAGCAGGCAAAGGGCTTGAAAAGGCATTTCTCCAGAGAGGATATACATAGATGGCTGATGGCTATGTGAAAAGATGCCTCACTTTCCCAAACTAAATTGGCAGTGGTCCTCAGACTTTCTATGCTGCAACCCTTTAATACAGTTCCTCATGTTTTGGTGAACCCCCAACCATAAAAATAATTCATTGCTGCTTCATAAAGCTAATTTTGAAATGGCTATAAATTATAATGTAAATATCTGATATGCAGGTTATGTGAGATGCAGTCCTCAAAGAGTGGAAACCCACAGCTTGAGAACCACTACAAGTTGAGGTTGCAATGGAGTGTCATCCACATAAGGAGGGACTGGAGAGATGGCTTGCAGTTAAGGCCATGTACTGCTGCTCTTGCAGAGGACCAGAGTTTGGTTTCCAGCACCATGTTGAAGGCTTGCAACTTCCTGCCTGTAACTCCAGCTTCAAGGGATCCAGCCCCTTCTGGCCTCTGAGGAGAAACTGCAGTCACTTGCACATAGCCACACTAAGATATGCACATATGTCAAAATCAAATGAATACTTTAAAGATAATTAATAATGGCAAGCGTTTGAGAAATTAGGGCTCTTTTACGTTCCGTTTTGAGACTATAAACTGATGTAATCTTTGTGAAAAAAAACAAAAAGGCAATTCCACAAAAATTAAAAATAGAGCTACTAGATGAACCCTACCTGACTATCATATATAAATTGAAATCGAGATCTCATAAAAATGCCAGGATTCTTATCTTCACTACAATATTATTTTCATGTTTTACAACATGGAAAACCAAAATATTCATCAGCAATCTGCAAATGAGTGAGTGAAGTTAACATGGTATATAAATACAGCATAAATTTATTCAACCTTAAACAGAAAGTGTCTCCTGCTGTATGTGACACCTGATCATACTGAGAAAGAAGCCAGGAGAAAATTAAAATTAAATTAAAATTTCATTTTAACAAAGTATCTAAGAGAAGTCAAGTCCAAAGCAGAAGAAAGGATAATGTTCACAGCACTGTACTGCCTGTCAGTCATCATATGTATAAGAGTTAAGTATTAGCTGGGTGTGGTAGTGCACTTTTAATCTCAGCACTGCAGAGGTAGAGGCAGGCAGCTCTCCATGAGTTCACGGCCAGCCTGATCTACACAGTGAGTTCCAGGACAGCCAAAAATACACAGAGAAAAAGTCAGTACTTTCCCTCACCTTGAAAAAGAATGTTTTGGGAGCTGCTTGTTGAATTTCCAGAGGACCCAGGTTCAGTTCCCAGCATTTTTGATGGAAATGTAAATAAGGTTTCTTGTATTTCTTCTAGTTCCCAGAAGAATCTCTTTATCACTTGAGGAGGCATGCTTTACCTTTGAGACTCAGACAGACTAAGTGGCCCAGGGTAGCACAGATGGCTGCTGCTGGGGCAGTTTATTTTAATGCTCTTAAAAAGTAAGGAGGTACTTGCAAGGTAGAGGCAGGCAGATCTCTGCAGAGCTAGTTCCAGGACAGCCAGGACTGTTACACAAAGAAATTTTGTGTTGGAGAGGGGAGGAAAAGCAAAAGATAAATAGGTATCTTTTTTCTTCTTATTTTCCATTTTTTAAACTTGTGATTTTTGTCAAAAGGCTCTCAACTTTCATGTGACACAAGTGCATCCATCTCTACTCTATAGTAAATGGCAGTGACTCACAGTCCCTATGAGGCAGGTTTTCTCCAAGTTGCTTCAAATACCTCATTTTCTCCCATTTACAATGATATGAAGGAAACATCAGAAAATGAGAGATTCAGGGAGATGTTTGTCTTGTTTTAATGGAGATTCAGCTGCTAACTTCACTGTATCCAGCTCTGTAGATAAGGAGAAGTGAGCTTCAGACACTGCTGTTTCTTCTCCTTTTGATGAGCCAACATGACTGAAAGTTTTGGATCCCTTAAGATGCAAAGAACAGAGTCTGCTGTTATGGGTGATCCCCACAGGGGAGTTTCTTCAGTCTGTGAAGAGATACAGTCTGTAGAATATCTTCACAAGGCTCTTTACACACTCAGGCTCAAGACCCTCAGCACACTCACACAGACAGTAAACTTAACTTACAATAATGTTTAGAGTAATTATTATAACCTCCATAAAGTGTGTAAGAAAAAACCCCTACCTGAAAAAAAAAAAAAAAAACTATCAAGTAAAGTAACCTGACTGTGAATATTGAGTATCTCACCTCCCAAGACAGCCAGGCAAAAGTTACAAAAAAGGTTATTAAAATGTTACAAAAAGTTACAAAATAGTACACAGGACAGAAAAAATCTTTCAGTTTTGGAGCAAAGAGAAGCTCACCCCTTCCTGTCCCCTTTCCTCCCCCATCTCTTCCTTCCTCTTCTTCCCACTGTTCCCATTCTGTTTTTTACATACCCTAAGTGACCATAACCTAACACGGAAACATTCTTACTTTAGATTCATTCAAAGTATACATGCATTTCAATTTTAAATTTTATACTTTGGTTTGGTTTGGCTGAGCTTTGTGTATTTATTTATTTTTTTAGAACAGAATCTTGCTGGTCATCCTGCAAGGCCTTGGACTTGCTTTGTGTCAATCCTTGTCAATCCCCTGCTCCAGTTTTCCAAGCTGATTACAGATGTGTATTACTATGACCAGCTCAATTTTAGTTTTAAAAGTCATTGACTTGAACATATTATGATTCTCTTAGTAATGAAACAAGCTGTGTCTGCCTTGAATTTGTAGGAGGTCTGAAATTTAAGAAATTTTTGTACTATTGGGTCACAGGTACACTTAGAAGTCCATATGTAGACTAACACATTCAAGTTCAGCAGAACAAACAATACACAGGGAATACTTTTGTTTTGTATGGTCTCCACCTGGTGGTTAGAAATCAAAACACAGCCCTAATTTTAGTTCCTCTTGAGATCAAATTTTTTCTTGGGGAGGGCTGGGTTGCCAGCAGACTTTGGTCTGTAGGCTTGCTAATCTGATGCTCACTTGTGTGATTCAGGCTGGCCTTCCAGACCCTGAGCAATCGCCCTGCCGGACTGGAAATGGCTGGATTACTGGTGTGTGCTGTAATGCCCTGTGAACTCTTAAGCAATTTCCTTATCATCCCTTCCACTGTTCTTGATCTTTTAGGTATATTGTGTCCCATGATTCTATTTTTTTTCATATTTTTGCATTGCAAGGAAATCAGAATGAATTACAAGTTGATGGCATCTCATGTTTACCACTGGATATGCAGCAGCTATGATCTGGCTCTCACTGGGCTCATAAACTTAGTAACGGCTGAGTCAGGTGGTGGTGCTGCATGCCTCTAATCTCACAATTTGGGATTGAAGAGTCCCTTGATCTCCTTCTGTTGTCTTATTGCTCTAGCTAGAACTTCAGGTACTTTACTGAAGGTATTGAGTGAACAGCTTTGATTTGATCCTGATTTTAGTGGAATTGCTTTGAGTTCCTCTCTACTTAGTTGATAGAGGCTAAGGGCTTGCTGTAAACTCCCTTTTTATGTTGAGGTATGCCATTTATATATCTAATCTCTCTAAAATTTTTATCATATAGATGTATTGGATTTTTTCACGGCCTTTTCTGCATCTAATGAGATGATCATGCCATTTTTGTCTTTAAGTTTGTCTAGATGGTGGATTTTCATGTATTGAACCAACCCTGCATCTCTTGGATGAAGCTTACTTGGTCATGGTAGGTGATCATTTTGATGTGTTCTTGGATTTGGTTTGAAAGTATTTTATTGAGTATTTTTGTATCTATATTCATAAGGGAAATTGTTCTTTTATTCTCTTTTTTTTGTTGGTCTTTTGAGGTTTGGGTATCAGGGTAAGTGCAGTCTCATAAAACAAATTGGGCAATGTTTCTTCTGTTTCTATTTTGTGAAATAATTTGAGAAGTATTGGCATTAATTTTCTCTTTGAAAGCCTGGTAGAACTCCATGCTAAAACTATATGGCCCTAGGCTTTTTAAAATTGTTTATTTTTGTGTGTGTTTGTGTGTGTGCAAGTGTCTGAATGAAGTGTGTGCCTGGTTTGGTGTATGAGGAAGCCAGAAGAACAAGTCTGATACCCCAGAACTGGAGTTACAGATGATTGTGAGCCACCATGTGGATGCTGGGAATTGAACCTCAGTCCCCGGGAAGAACAGCCAGTGCCTGTAGTGGGATTATGGTGTGTTGTAAATATTTGTCCCGCCTACTAGTTTAATAAAAAGCTGATTGGCCAGAAGGCAGACAGAAAATGTGGGTGGGGCTACCAGGCTAAGAAAACTCTGAGTATAGGAAAACAGAGACAGATGCCAGAGTGCAGCCAGAGAGAGCTGCCACAGACACAACGAGGAGACGGCAGCAGACACAGAGGAAAGAAGCTGAAATGCTCTGAGAAAGGTACCAAGCTGCATAGCTGAACAAGATGGGTTGAGTTTAGATGAAGGAGTTAGCAAGTTATATGCCTGGGCCCTAGGTCAATCAGCACAAAATTAATATAAACCTGCGTGTAATTATTTGAGGCTAAGCGGCTAAGCGGGGCTGAGAGTGAGACTAAACCTTTGGTCCAGGCCCAGAAAGTCCGGGCCAGAACCATTTACAACAAGTGCCCTTACTTCTTAATCATCTCTCCAGCTCCTGGCCCTGGATTTTTTTGTTTGGGAGACTTTTAATAACTGTTCTACTTCACTAGGCAGTATGTATCTCCTTAAAATGCTTATGTGATCTTGATTTAGGTTTGGTTAGTGGAACCAATCTAAAAAATTAATTTCTTTTATAGATTTTCCAGTTTGGTGGAATGTACATCCTTTTGAAGTATGTCTTTATGATTCTCTAGATTTCCTCAATGTCTATTGTTACATCTCCTTTTCATTTCTAATTTTGTTAATTTGGATATTCTTTTTCTGCCTTTTAGTTAATTTGGATAAGGGTTTGTCAATTAGATGTCTTTGTCATGTCTAGAGTTTTGGAAGTTGCTTGCAATGCACTTTCTGTTTACTCAGATAATATATCCTTCTGAGGCCTTTGATGTAGCTAAAGACTAGATAATTATAGTTTTACTTAGTTATGATAAAAGGTGAACTAGATATAAAACTTTAGATTCACAAAGATAGTATAGGTGATATATTTTTCTTAATGTTTCCAAATATAAAGACATTGTAACTGTAATTCTTGCTTGATATTTTTGTTATGTTATAATTTTACTATGTTAAAAAGACAACCTTCCTTTTTGATTACATAGGAAAGGGAAAATGCTGTGGCATGGTCTTTCTGTATGCTGTGAATAGATGTTGCTCTCATTGGTTGATAAATAAAGCTGTTTTAGCCAATAGCCAGACAGAATAAGGCAGGGTAGGAAGCCAAACAGAGATATAGGGAGAAGAAAGGCAGAATTGGGGAGGATGCTACAAGCCATTCAAGAAACAAGATGTGAAAGAAGAATAAGCCATGGACCACATGGTAATGTATAGATTAATAGAGATGGGTTATTTTGAAATTAAGAGCTAGCTAGTAATAAGCCTGAGTCATCAGTCAAACATTCATAATTAGTATAAGCTTCTGAGTGGTTATTCAGAAATAGATGAGTGGGAGAGAACCATATATATACACTTTTATGTCCATTTTCCTGATATATATATATATATATATATATATATATATATATATATGAGAGTAAGCTTAGCTCAAGAAATGCCATTTTGTATTCTAGTAGCCATAGAGATAAAATAGAGTTCAGTTCCACATTCCTGGCAGGGGCTTGCCCAGTTCTAGGAGAGAATGAGCTGGACACCTGGATGATCCAGGTGGGGTCCAGGACTAAAAGGAGTCTTCCATTTTAGAGAACTATGCAGAACTAAAGCAGACAGAGCCCTGAGAAAGATTCCCTCACCCAGTTCCCAGAGACTATTGCTAGAAACTGCTGTTCACAGAGGGGCAGCATGACCTAAGTTTCAACTGCAGAATCCATAGCACCCTGGCCCTGCTATCTGACCACAAACACCAAATGCTCTAGTCAAAATACACCATCATCATTCCTGGGCCAGCTGCACGTTTCAGGGTTGATGGTGGGCTTTTCCCTTTTATAGGAGACATCCTGGGGCACAGAACCAGGACAGCTTGACCATGCCCCAAGGATGAGCTACGGGACCCTGCACAAAACTAGCCCAAACATGACAAGAAGAAATAATAATAATAATAATTGATTTTCACCTTGGTACTAACCAATCAAAAGCCTGACACGTTGTTACTGGGCACCCCCACCCTAGTCTGAAAAGCCCCTAGCATGAGCCAATTAGCTAATGACTTGTATAATCATCCTCACCTGAACCCAATGCACAGCTTTGGGCTATAAAAGGAGCCCCCCCCGCCCCCCCACCCCACCCTAATCAACCCTTCTGCATGATTCCGGTGTAACAGACATCTGGAGTGGTTCACGAGCTAGCTCGTCTCTATTCAATAAACCTTGCTATTGCATTCCGCTACTTCCTTGTCTCCAGTGGTCTCTCCAGGGTTGTGACTTTGGGCATAACAATATTAACCCTTAACCCTGAGGCAATGTCTATAGTTGATGTTGAGATGTGTTTCTTGGACGTAGCAGAAGGATGGATGCTATTTTTGTATTCATTCTGTTAGTCTGGGTTTTTTTTTTTTTATTTTTTAAACTGGTGAACTGAGACCATTGATATTGAGAGTTATTAATGACCAATGATTATTTTGCTGTTGGTGGTTATGGTGTATATGTGTGTGAGTTTTCTTCCTTTTGACTTTGCTTGTCAATCCTAATAGCTCTACCTTTATATGTTACTTGGTTTTTTTTTCTTGCAGCTTTTAGTATTCTTTCTTTCTTTGGTTCATTTAGTATTTTGAGTATTATATGCCAAGGGAACTTTCTTTTCTGCTCCAGTCTATTTGGTGGTTTGTATCCTTCTTGTACCTTTATATGCATCTTCTTTAGGTAAGGGAAATCTTCTTCTAAGATTTTGTTGAAAATATTTTTTGTGCCTTTGACCTGTATTTGTTCTCCTTCTTCTAGTCCTATTATTCTTAAACTTGATCTTTTCATAGTTTCTCAGATTTTTCAGGATGCTTTGTGTCAGGAAATTTTTAGTTTTTTTTCTGATATGTCTGTCTTCTATTTTGCCTTCAATGCCTGAGATTTTCTCTTCCATCTCTTGTATTCTGTTGATGAAGTTTGCCTCTGTAGTTCCTGGTTGAATTCCCAAATTTTACATTTCCAGAATTCTTTCAATTTGGGTTTTCTTTATTGATTGTATTTCCATTTCCAGGTTTTGAACAGTTTTATTCATCTCCTTCCTCTGTTTGTTTGTATGTTAAATGGGATTTATTCATTTTTTCTTATTCCTCTTTAAGGGCTTCTATCATATTCAGAAAGCCTGTTTTAAGGTCTTTTTCTTGTGCCTTCACTATTTTATCATATTCAGGGCCTGCTCTGGTAAGGTTCCTGGGCTCTAGTGGAGACGCTTTTTTCTTACTGTTGTTGATTGTGTTTTTATGTTGGTGTTTAAGCATCTTGGATGTGGAAGATTGTAATTCTAGCTGTTGGTATCTGGTCTTGTCTTTGTTGGGCTGGGTGTTTTGTTCCTTGTTCCCCCCCCACACACTGGTTCTTAGGAGAGTGTGGCAGCTGTGTGTTGCCTGGTAGGAAATTCTCCTGTGGACCAGATAGGTGTGGCCTCTTGGAGTACAGGTTCAATATGAGTATTGAGAGCTGACACTTAGGAATGGGGATAGGCTGTGGGTCTGATGGGGTTCACAGAAAGGAGGAAAGCAGAGTGTTCCACCAGGATCTACTTATTTAGTTTTGTAATCAGGTCATAAAATAAGGAGAGCTCACCCCAAAAGTTCTCTTATATACCTGGGGATGAGCCTGAAGGACCGGATCTGGAGGAACCAAGGTGAAGATCTGCAGTCAGCCTACCTGCTTCCCTGGCAGGAGTGGCCTGTGGGCTAGCAGGGAGTGCCTGCTGAGTTAGGGGCTGGGATAAAGTAATGAGTTGGGAGAGAAAGGTTAGGACAAGGTCTATGGGATCCACAGGAGATGTAGACTGGGGTCAGGGGAGGAAGGCTGCAGCAGGTGTTCTGTTGCAGAGGGATGAGGCTGGGGGATTGGACTTGGAGGAGAGGAGGGAGTGGTGAAGGTCTTCAGCTAGTTTACCTTTTCCCCTGATCTGCTCAGCTGCAGTGTCCAGGGAAGTCCTGCTAATGTTGGAGGCTGGGTCCTAGGGTGAGCTGGTAGAAGGAAGATGAGTTGGAGGAGAAGGTCTTTGCGAATCATTGGTTGTGGGGTCAGAGAAGAAAGAGAGACCCCAGCAGGTGTTCTGCTATGGAGCTGGGGATGAGCCTGGAAGATTGGATCTTTAGGAGCAGGAGATGTGACTGTCTGGAGCCAGCACACCTGCTTCATTGGCAGGAGTCAAGATAGCTTTAAAAAAGACTCATCTTTGTCTTTGTCTTTTATGTTTTACATGAATATATTTTAAAAGTTAATTTTATATTTATGATATTCAAATGTAGAGACTTTACAAAAGGAGCCAAGGAAGGATCTCTAACACAAACAGCCTTCAGGTCTTCCTGACACACATCTACACCAGAATGCAGTCTTTTCTCTCCATCCTGATCTTACTGTGCAACCTTGCCCCATGAATAAAAATGTGTGGGGCTTAAGCACAGGGATGGTTTAAAACAACATCAACTTAGGTTTAACTGTGTTGGTAACAAATCCTTTTCTTGGGCCAGACTTCTGACCTCCATAAGCACACTGAGGCAACAGCAAGCCCCACCCCATGTCCACACAAAATAAATAAAATGTAAAAAAAAAATGCACTTAAGAAGAGATTAAGGAGAGAGAGAGAGAGAGAGAGAGAGAGAGAGAGAGAGAGAGAGAGAGAGAGAGAGAGAGATTAAGTAATTTATTTGAAAGGTAGACCTTATCAGACATGGTTAAATAACAATCCAATATTGTGTGTCTACTGCTGTAAAGTGGAGCCAGGCTTCAGGCACCATGTGGCCAAAAGGGTGGCGTTAGAGTTTAAGAAATTCTCTAGGAGTAACTCCTATTTACAGATTAAATGGCATGAGCAGGAGAGGAAAGGTTTAGATGAAGTGGAGCATGGTGGTCATTCCTGTAATCCTAGGGCTTGGGAGGCAGATGCAGGATGGCTGCAGAGAATTTGAAGTCAGTCTTGGTTACATAACAAGACTTTAGCTCAAAAACCAAACAAATAAAATAATACATGGAGGAAAGGGTATTGAGTAAGGGGAGAATAGCATTTAAGTTGAGAGGCCTGGATTTATTTGACAATAATTCAGCAAATAAATAAATTAAAACAAATGCCTATTAGTTTCTACAGATTATCCCATCTCAGGTCTAAGAGCCAAAGTCAGAGTATCAGTAAAGCTGTATCTCCTAGAGGTGAAATTTATTCCCTGCTTTCTTTAGCTTTAGGTAGGTGTTTCATAGTTCTTGATCAGAAATAGGAAGGAATTTACTTACCCCCTGAGATAGAGGGCTCCTTAGTGGAAGCCCACAGCTAAATAAGACAATGAGGTGACCTCTTTCCATTTTAGATGACATTCTACTAAGGTTCTCAGCACTGTGATAAAGGAAACAGCAATTAAATAGTTAGCTAAATACATCTAGCTAGGAAAGGGAGATAATTGACAGTTGATGTATTCCTCCTAATTTCTGAATGTTAGAAGCCCTAGGGGAACACCCTTCCCATGGTAGACACATGCCCACCACAATAAGGAATGGACACAGGCTCCAGTACTCACCATTCAGTGTGTGTGTGTGTGTGTGTGTGTGTGTGAGTGTGTGTGTGTTCAGCAGCTGCTCCAGGCCAAGGAGCAGGTCATCAAGGAACACTCTGTGGCTCACAAGCAGAAGCATTTG